>JAUZND010004034.1:0-11924 GCA_034780555.1 Coelogynopora nodosa
TATATCTAACCCCCGCGCCCCCCCCCCCCCCCCCCCAATTTATCTGGCAATTAACTATGCCACCTGAAATTACTGGTGAAGAACAAAATGTATCTAAATGTAAAAGTTTCAATAGTCGGTAATATTTTTAATTTGGTACCACTTTAATCAATTTTTATTGCCCGTGATGATAGATAGCCTTATTCAATTGGTTGGGGAACTGTTAATTGTTTGTGAAGGTAGCAGGTTCAGGGTGGGCCGAAAGTCAGGTATCCTGGTAGATTTTTTTTTTTAGAAAAAGACATGCACCATGTAAATACTTTTTACTGATACAAAATAGATATTGCATGTTTATAAATGTTCGAAATGGTCATCACAAATTTCGAAGCAGGTGTCTGCACGAACCCTTGATTACAGTTCGGCATCACCATTAATCCTGGCACAGGCTTCGTCCATTTTTTGAATGAGTAGTGGTTGGAGACGAGAGTACACGAGGGAATTAACATAACCCCAAAAGAAAAAGTTCAGAGGGATCGTGTGTGATCGTGGTGCCCACTCAATTGCTCCTTGTCGGTCTATTCATTTTCTACGAAACTGGACAATTGGAAGCGAAATGGGGTGGTGCTCCATCTACTTGGAACCAGGCAGGGTATCCATGTCCAATCAAATCCAATTGAGGTATCATTATCTGGGTTAACATCCAAAAAGTTCTTCACTTGTTTCAAAATAAAAAGATCCAATCACAAAATGACTCCAAATTCCACACCAAACCATGACTCTGGCTGTTTCTTGTTGTTTATCTGGTTGCATTCAATGAGGATTCTTTTGAACATAGTTGTGACGATTTACCTCTCTATTTACTTCAAACCTTGCCTCATTGTTATTATCTGCACTCGTTTATCCAAAGACAACATCATTGGAGAGAATGAAACTACGTATATAATTGCAAGTTTGCAATTGCGTTTACGCAAGCAATGCAATGCTTCTTTCCCAAAATAGAGCACATTTTTTGAATCCTAGCGTATGTTTGCTTGTATATTGTTTGCTAAAATTTGTGCTTTAATTTAATTCTTAAGTGCTCATATCTTAGTAATTATACATTCAAAACTACCTCATATCTCCCATGATGCGTGTATTTTGGCCCACCCAATTTTAGGGCTTTTATGGCTTGTTGTGGTTTTTATATTTTGTAAAACAATCCTATATTTACTATATGAATTACAATGTTGAGAATCATAGCTATCGACTGGGAAAATTTCAAATAAAATACTGTTTAGTAGATGTATAAAATTGTTTCAAATATAGAATAATAATGATTATTTTATTATGGTGGTTGTTATATTAATCACATCGTCACCATGGTTATCATGGTAACCCTGACTTGTAACCCTAAACACCGCCCTACTCCGGCAGATCATCGACCTACTCTCCATGGATCTCGACGACGACAGTGCTCAGGTCCAACGCACCGCTCCCACCAGTCTCTCCTCTGGTGACGGTTTCGTGGGGTTCGCCTGTCGTTGGGGGCTCAACCTGCTCGGGCAGATGAGCCGCAAGTACGCCGTTGCCATGATTGCGTCCTCTGGTGGGGGAGGCGATGCTTCAACCGCCTCCGGGCCAGTAGGGGGAGGTGGTGGTGGGGGACCTGCGGGAGGGGATCGGGAGAGTGACGCCAAGTTGGAGGAGATGTTGCAGTCGTGGATGCACTGTCCTGTTGTGCGTCACTTGCTCACTATCACCGAGTTGTGTCTGCAGGTAAGACTTCACGGTGCTGTGCATATAATACACTTGTTGTAAACGTTACTACTTGTGAAAAGTTGAGTAGTAGAATTTTTTATTTTTTATACATGCGCTGTATATTTATAATTTATTTTATGAGAGGCTTTATTGCTAAAAGAAAAAGTAAGTTTCTGCCACGTTGCCCATCCAACCCCTATCAGTCCCGGTCGAGTGCAGATGAAGCGATGACAGCCCTACTGAACGCATCCGCTCGCTTCTCCTCCCAGTTCGACTGGGTGATTGCTCATCTGGGCAGCCGGCACCCCAGCGGCATCTTCCAGAGGATCGTTCTCTGCACACTCAATGACTTCAGTGTGGGGGGCAATCATCAGGAGGCTGTCAACAAGGTAGGAAACATAGTCTCTATGCTTCGTGGGGGGGGCACATAGCCATGCCGTCGTTAAAGTAAATTATCGTTAAAAATTCGTTGCCAAGCAACGGGGTCATGTTCATATATCAATCCTTTTTAATGATTTATTTAATGGTTTCAGTCTATTCAAAAGATTATATTGTTGCGTATGGTTTCTGTTGGGGAGGCTGCGGCTATCTAATAATATATGAGTTTTGTCTATTTCAATACTGCTAAGTGCTGTGAGGCCTGTCATTTGTATGTTTTTGGCTGTTGTTGTGATGTTTACAGAGCCCTAATTGTCCCTAATTTGTTTAATTATATAAATAAATGCAAAAATAACTTGCATCATGCAAGTAGTATAGTGTTTTTGAATTTTCTTAGATTCTGAAGGAACTTAGATTATTTTTTAATTCTACGTTAACATGTTTCATTTTAGTATTTTACATAACATACTGCCGTAATACAATACATGACAATAACTATGTTATTTTAGTAAACTTTGAAATTTCTAACTTAATTAACTTAGTTAACTTAATTAATCCTTCGTACGTGGAGGGGTTATGACCCTGATTTTTTTACTCAGTGGCTAAAATACTTTATAACTTTTAGTTATATTAAACCCCCCTCTGGGTTTTTCATACTGGCTGATGATACTAGGAGCTAAAACTTACAACATTAATAAATAAAATGTTTATCGTAAATTATATCCATTTAACTTGAATAATAAAATAATTTATTAAAATAGCCAGCAATTTAAAATAATATTTAAATTAATAGTATTTAAACTACTTATAGCTTAATTATATAAGTAGTATAATTACAAAAATATAGATCTTGTGATCTGGAATCAGATGCAAAAAGAATCAAGTCAATTGGTTTTACATTGATCAAAAGTTATAGCATAAATGGGTTACATGGTTATTTTCCTAACTGGAGCTTATGACGTAATCCGGTCAAAACAATTGAAAATAAAAATAGCTCGACAAGTCGTTAGGTATCTGTCTACCAAATTTCAGCTTAATCAGATGATAGGAAGTTTGTTTTTCCGTGGGGGGGTGGGGTAACAATTATAGGATATTCTGTTTCGTTTGATATATGATATTATTAAATTCTAGTAACTGTATACTCGTCTCATTTGTTATATTTCCATTCATATATAACGTGTACCTACATGTGTACATGATGCTGATCATATTTATCATGTTTACACATTCGTCTTCAGTAAAAGTGAGGGAATAAATAACCAGTCAGGTTACAAAATACAAAAAATAATTTTTCCTCCCAGAAACAGACGAAATAACAGAAAATAACAAACTAAAATTGCCAAATTTATATATATTCTGATAAGAAATTGATTTTGTTGCCATTTTTATGCGTTTTAAGGTATTAATATTCAACATTTTCTGCGCTTACATATATTAACTAGGCTACTCATTTATATACAGGCGTCCTAAATTTTCTGAAATTGCAGAGGAATTTTGATCATTTTTGAGATTGACAATTTTGCACTATTTTCTAATAGGGGTATGGGGGGGCGGGGTAGCTCGATAATTTTTTGGTCGGAGAATGGTTCTCAAAATAATATAAGCTAATCAGTTAATGTCATAAATTCATACATTTTCACGATATAATTTACTTCCTTTATGTTCATTATTAACTTTTTGTACAAATTGCAAAGTTGTTGAATTACAATTTATTTGCATTTATCCAAAACAATTTATTCTAAAAAGTATTTTTCTGATTAGACTAGAGTCTAGACCTATACTCTTTTAAATAGCACGGCATAAAAACACTTTTAACAGACCAAAGAACAAATAAATTATGTCAATAGTTGTCTTTAAATGCAATATATATAAAAAACTATTATATTTATTATTGTCTATTTCATTGATTTTCATATTTTATTGCGGAAGTAACGATAATTTTATTCAAGCTTTACTTCTGCTATATTCCGGTCCCCCCCCCCCCGTCACACCGTCACTCCGTCAAGTTCCACTCGGCGCTGTCCGTGCTGAACCACCTGGGCGGACAACACGCCGGCCAACTGAAGACCGCGCTGGCCGAACTCATCGAGCGAGCCCTGCACAGCTCCTCCTCTTCCTCCTCCTGTGGCACCACCAGCAGCAGCATCATCAGCAGCACCACCGCTGGCCTGCTCAACTCAGAGCCCGGTGGTAGCGCCGCCAGCTCCGGTGGGGGCTCCTCCTCCACTGAGACACGGAACCTGCTCCCCTTCCTGCTGATGGCGTCGTGCGTAGGCCAAGAGGGGTTCGTTGCTGCTGCTGCTCTCTCTCTCTCTCTCTTCACTCTCTCTTCTCTCTCTCTTCTCTCTCTATTCTTTTTCTCTTCTCTCTCTTTTCTCTCTCTCTCTCTCTTCTCTCTCTCTCTCTGTCTTTCTTTCCTGTGTTGGTGGTAGGTAAGCGGCCCGGTAGGGTACCGGGCCGCCTTGGAAGAGTGGATTCCTATTCTCGGAGCAGGGTAATGCGGACGAATACGTCTTGAAAAGCTTTCGCGTCTCTGGGAGTGTGGGTTTATTTTTCTCGGGTGAGTTCCGGGCCGCTTGGGAGGAGTGGATTCCTATTCTCGGAGCAGGGTAATGCGGACGATTACGTCTTCAAAAGCTTTCGCGTCTCCGGGAGTTTGGGTTTGTTCTTTTCGGGTGGTTCCTTCTTGGGAGCCATCAACACCTGTTCTGGATTGCTTGGGTGCTTGTGGCTGGAGACTTCTCTCTCTCACTCTCTCTCTCCTCTCTACTCTCTAATCTCTCTCTTTCTCTACTCTATAATATCTTTTTCTCTCTCTACTATCTCTCTCACTCTCTCTCCTCTCTAATCTCTCTCACTCTCTCTACTCTCCAATCTCTCACTCTCTCTACTCTCTAATCTCTCTCTCTCTCTACTCTCTAATCTCTCACTCTCTCTTCTCCCTAATCTCTCTCTCTCTCTCTCTCTACTATCTAATATCACTTTCTCTCTCTACTCTCTAATATCTCTTTCTCTCTCTACTCTCTTATATCTCTTTCTCTTTATCTACTATCTCTCTCACCCTCTCTCCTCTCCAATCTCTCACTCTCTCTACTCTCTAATCTCTCTCTCTCTACTCTCTAATTTCTCACTCTCTCTACTCTCTAAAATATCTTTCTCTCTCTACTCTCTAATATCTCTTTATCTATCTCTCTAATCTCTCTCTCTCTACTCTCTAATATCTCTTTCTCTCTCTCTCTAATCTCTTTCTCTAATCTCTCTCTCTCTCTCTAATCTCTCTCTCTCTCTCTCTACTCTCACATTATATACTCTCATATATTTTCTCTTCGACACCGCTCTCTCTCGTCTACAGAAAGGGTTCACTCCACTGCACATCTCTGCCAAGTACGGCCGGATTGCAGTGGCTCGTCTCTTACTGGAGGCCAGTGCTAACCCGAATGCTCAGGGCAGAAACGGGCTCACCCCGCTCCACGTTTCCACTCATTACTCCTCGTCGGCGGTGGTTGCACAGCTGCTTGAGTTTAAGGTGAGCAAGATAATATTCATTTTTTTATTCTCCTCGTCATTTCACGTTTTAAACTATTTTTTAATTATTCTTTTAAACCTATATTTATTGCTTTCAAAATAGTAAGTAGTATAAAAATGTACGTATTTTTATAAATCATCATAAGCTTTTTTATTAAATATTGTGACAATGTAAATTTAATGTACCAATATTTACATGTGCCACTCTTCGTTATCAGAGGTTGTTTACAAGTTATGGAATTTAGAGAACTAAAAACAAATTAAACCGAACTACTAGTCCTGCCATATAATAATTATTAAATAATTAATGAATTTATTATCATCAAAATAATTATAAGTAGTTTAAATTTACTATTTTACACTATTAGCAGCCATCTTCACTTTTCGTATGTTTTAATGATTTACTTTGAATTTTTGTAATTATTCTTTAGATTATATAAGCTATAAAATAATTTTGATAAATAATGTACTCTAGTTACCGCAAAGTTCCTGATCATGCCGCACAAATGCAATTGTATCATTAATATGAATGTGCTTCGAATTCTCAAAAATGTTTTATTTTAACACAATGTTCAATCTGTTGTTCTGCTATAAATGCAAGTAACTTTTAGTACATTACCTACAATTAGTATATATTAAGTATTCTACTAATAATACTTATACTACTATCTAAATTATAAGTAGTATAACATTAAACAACTGAATAATTGCATGAAAATTTTACGTGAAATGAAATGCTATGATAACATTAAATTTGATGGTACCCACACTTTAAACTTTTTTCTTTTTTCTTTAATAGGCCACTCCTCACATCACGGCTAAGAACGGCTACACTCCACTGCACATCGCAGCTAAGAAGAACCTACTCGATATCGCGGAATCGCTGCTAGTCCACGGCTCGGAGCCCAATGCGGAGTCACGGAATGGTTTCACCCCGATCCACTTGGCTGCACAGGAGGGTCACCTCAAAATGGTCCAGGTAGGGTGGGGACTGTGGAGTTGTTTGGATCAATTAAATCGATATTTCATTACACTCGCCTGGATCCAGGGATTATTGTTGATTTTAATCACGATAGCCTAGAACGAATTTTTTAGAACTTAAGGTGATCACGAGGGAACCTAAGGGTCATTTGAGAGTGTAAAATAAATAATAATGCGATCAATGAGATGGATCGATAGTCTAAATGAAGTAATCAATCTCTGTCACATATCCTCTTCTTATTGTATTGTCAGTATTTTTTTTCTATTTTTCGTGATTTTTTTTAAAAACCTTTTTGAGAGTTTTGTTTCCACTTTTTTAAATTTATTATTCTGTTTGTATAAATGTCTAATTAATCTTTATTCAGTTGCATTGATCTTTATTCAATTGAATTAATCTATATTTAATTGTATTGATCTTTGTTGTGATTTTTATTCAATTTTGGGTGTCTTTAATCAATTTCATTGATCTTTACTGCAGGTAATAACAAGCAACATGTGATGCTACTAAATGTAAATGAATATAAAATTAAAAAGCAATAAAAGTACGTTATATTTTTTGCCGATAAATGGATTTTTTATTTGTTTCCTTTTGATCTCACCACCAATTCCTTATTCAATTAACCTCACTACTGGTTATTCTACTCGTCGACAGCAGCCGCCTTGTCCCTTCTTATGAACTGATATTTGTGCACAATGTCTCAGGTATTGATTCGCTACCGGGCGGACGTGAACGTGAAGGCGAAGAATGGCCTCTCCTCGATGCATCTGGCGGCCCAGGAGGACCGTGTTGCGGTGGCTCAGAGTCTGGAGGGGGCCGGCTGTGAACTGGACGCTCGGACCAAGGCGGGCTATACAGCGCTGCACACTGCCTGTCACTTCGGGCAGGTGAGTCTACCGTAACCTAGCTAGCTGGGTGGAGTTTAGGAGTTTAGGTCGATTGGTTTTTAACTCATTTTCACTAGTGTTGTGTTGTTGTCTATGTGTTGTCAGTTGGACAAATGTCGATAGTATTTAGATTACAATTGTTTTATTTCTTTTTTATAAAAAATGTTTTTTGTTTTATGCTTTCTATTGTTAGAAAAGAGTTATGAGGTGGTGTGTAATATTTTTAATGATACGTTATGATTGAAATTAATTATATTTGACTTTATTTATGTATTATATTAATTGATGACATTTCCAGGTTTTAAGTAGCTTTAAGATCACTTTGATTATAATAATATAAAGTTGATATAAGAAAGAGACACTTGAATTGTTGATATCATTATTTTTGTGTTGTTAATATGTAGTTACTACTGATAATATTTAAGTAGTGTATGAATTGATATATTAAATTCTATTATTTTATACTTTTACTGCTTACATTAATTTAATAGCTTAATTTTTATAACATTATTATTATTTTTAGTTTGTTGGACACTAACAATATTAGTTTCTTATAGAGATAGAATTGATAAAAATAATTTAAATAAGCGTCATAGGTGGTCTATCTATTTAAGAAGCTGAGACTAAGATGTCAGAAAATTTTATTGTATCTCTGACTGTTCTTTTATCGATATTCCGATATTCAATCTATCGATCTGCATATTATTCGTTTTAGCTTTTGGTCAGTATTAGTTGATTTCTAAATTTTGTTCTTCTTCTGAATTACTTATACCTGACTATCTTTAGTTTTTAAGTTTTGTTTTAAGTGTGACTCCTGCTTAGTTTGATTAGGTCTACGACATCATGCTCTATTTAAGCTGTTGTGAATGTTTTTATACTATATATTTAACTCTTGTGTTACTACTGATATCTTACTAGTAAGTAGTAAAATAATTGTAAAATTATATTTATCATATTAGTACTGATTTCTAGTCGTTCAAAAAATGGTATTAATAATACTTACATAAAATAACAAAAAAATTTACTGCTCAACATCCGTTCACGCTATCGTCACCCATCATCGACAAAGTTGAACGAACCAGCTCCCTTCTAATTCTCGATCTCAGGTGAACATGATCCGCTACCTGCTGGGCCGCGGGGCTGTGGTCAACCAGCAGACACAGATGGGATCAACGGCACTCCACTTAGCCGCCCAACAGGGACACCTCCAAGTGGTCTACATTCTGCTGGACAGTGGTGCCGACCCCAACCTCAAGAATGCTGTGAGTAACTGCCTGTCTGTCTGTCTGTCTATCTATCTAGCGTGCGTATTGTGTCGTATTGATTTATTGATTTAGGGGCATCGGGTGTAGCGGTTAGAATGTTGGACTCGTGGAGCGAGATCAGAGGTAACCAGTTCGAATCTGCTATCAGTTTTTTAATGTTTGTGTTCGTTTCTAATATTTCTGATGCTATTTTTATTTAGCATTGTGTTAATTAAAATCTTTTGATTCAGTTATAAAAAATTATTAATATACTATTTTAGTTTTACAAACAACTCATTAGCATAATATGATATAATTTATTTATTATGCTAAAAATATGGTAATAATTTACACATTTTAAACCAATCTATTTTGACTATAATTTAAACAGAACTAGTCATGTCGACTCTTTTTTGCGCACTTATATATACACAGACCTCTCATATACTGTCCTCTCTCTCATCGGTCTACAGCAAGGCTGGACCCCGGCGCATGTCGCCCGCCGACAACACTATCTCAACATCTTTGAGGTGCTTAAGCGAGTCACCACAATAGTGGAGAGTTGGGAGGAGATTGAGGAGGAGGTGACCATCAAGATGGAACTTGAGAGACCCGAAGTCATGGGCGAGCATCCGGTCTCAGACAGTGAAGATGACGGAGGTAAAATGACTATTTCTGACTTTTTAAAGAAAAATTTAATTTATTAATTTATGCTTTTTTTAAATAGAAATTGTTGTTTATAATAATAATTGTACTACTTCTATTTTTAAAAGTAGTATCATTTTATTGTTTAATTTTATGAAGAATATGTTAAGTATTTAATATGATAAATTCAATTGTTGTTGACTAAACATAAGTTTAAATTAGCCGTTTTAATGTAGTAATTCATTCTCTAATATTAATCTGTCCCAACAACCCACAACCACACTTTAAGGTGAGCCCGACTTCACAACAATGCCAGCCTCACCGCTCTTCGCTCGCCAACCGAATCAGAACGCTGGAACGGACATCTACCGGCCCTACTTTGAGGGGGTCTCCAATTCCGGTCTACCGGGGGGTCCAACTGGCCATAATCAGGCGAAAATGTCGGATAAGCATTCTACAGTCTCCGGTAGGTTCACTTTGTTGAACATTGTAAGATTACATTTAAAGTATTCTATTTTTTAAATTGTATTGAGATGATATAAGGCATTTGTTAACTACACTACTGACCATTTTAGTAGTAGTATTCCTTGTTAACTTATAATTTTATTGTTTTAACGTATGATGACAAGGAATATTTACCTATTTTATTGTAATGTATCGATCATGTATTCTGGTAAATCTAATGTTGTTTTGGTGATGTGTTGGTTCTGTAACCTTCAAATTCACTGTTAGAGCACTTCGTCTGTAATATCTAGTCTTCGTTCACACAAATATTATCTTATCTTGTTTCACTACTACTGCTACTAAAAGTTAACAAAACTTTGCACCACTTTCTAACAGTATTCTTGTAACGTGGAATCATATTATGTAGCGGCTGTAGTGTGGTTATCCTTTCATCACGATTTTACACATTCTATATATTACATAGCTGATTTTTCTGTGTCTCAATGATAACTAAACTTTTATTTTAAAGTATCTGTTTGCGGTAGTAGATCCAAAACGGTTTCTTTGGGGGTTGGTTACGTTAGTGTCTAATTGGGTGAGGTTAGATGTATCCCGAACTTCTGTTTTTTTGTTGCACGCTTTATTTTCCTTTCTTCCCACCCTCCCTCCAACTCCCTCTCCCACTCCCCCCCTCCTCCTAAATGTTTTAGCGGATCTCGTAAGGAACACTTTAAATTAGTTATATTTCTGCTTGCGGTGTAGTCAACAGTAGATTTTACTGTATACTGGAATTCTTGTTGACAAGACATAAATGCAAACACAAATATTTTTTATTGTAATATTTTGTTATACTACTCAATATATTTTAAAGCAGTATAAACATTAATATGGAATTTTTTATTAATTTTTTTCCTTCAGACGATTTAGTAAAAATATTTATTTTTTGTTTAATCTTGTCAGCAACGATGTTCTGTTCAATAGCATAATTCTTGTCTTCATTTTCTACGATATTTCTCAAAATAATAATATTGTTTATACGTTTCGCTTTATATAGTTACGCTACTTGCATGTTACAAGCCTTAAATGTTTATAAGTAGTATAATGTAATTTCACGCTTCAACTGATAATTCTATTATTATGCATGAGTGGATACTTTACTTATTTCTTCATCATATTGTAATTTATGAAATTTATATTTTTTATTCTTCTTAAATTATTCTATATTCGTGATAACTTTTCTCTTTTCTTTCTCAATTTATAATCAGATTTTTTCTTCATTCCCATTAATTTGAATATACTACACTGTCAACTCTATTGCAGACTTCCCCCCTTATTTTTTTACTCGATTTTAATATGTTACCTAAATTTCACATAATGATGTAATATGTTTATATGTAAACAGATACACCGTTGTGGTTGCTATGGATATAAACGCTTAACATGTTGTTTAGTTACGATTGCCATAGAATAGTGTTAACACAACGTTTTTGTATTGATATAGTCAGATGCATATTGTAAAGTAATAGTTTAGCTGCTGGGAATGAAATAATAGATAATTACCTTTACTTTTACTACTAATAAGTTTATGTTCCCTATAGTATAGAATAATAAATTACAGCAATGTTTTGATGATGATATATTGTAAAATCCTATTTTTAAATTAAACAACGTAACGCTACATTTATCTAACAAACTTTGTGGTAGGCCTATCCTTATTTTTCAGTAAACAAAACGTTAACTTGACTATAGCATGCTACATCGAAATGTACTGTTGCATTAAAAAATGTAAAAACTTCTGTTGCTCAAAAGGTTTTACTAGTAACCAGTGATTCTTTTAAGTTGACAGTAAAAAAAAAAGTGGCCCGGAACTGATTTGTTTCCCGCAAAACACGGGGCTGGATGGAATAAAGGGCGCTTTTGTCCTCCACGGATTGAATTGAGAATAATGTAGATCGCAAACAAAAGGAATCCGTTTATCACAAAAACGATATATTGTCGTTTTTTTATAATCGTTGGAGTAAATTTAACGCAAACAATTTAGTTAGGTAACCATAGTAGGAACTATAGATAGCGGGGAACAGAGATTGGGGGGGGGGGGGGGGGGGG
>JAUZND010004035.1:0-11923 GCA_034780555.1 Coelogynopora nodosa
AGTCTTAAAGAAGCTAATATAATGGTCTTCTTTTAATCGGCGTTCTACCGTAGTCCAGTTAGGATTGTGGTTTTATTATGATTGTGGATTGTTTTATTTTTTAACTGAACTTTTACAAACCGTTCCGTCACTTCATATATTTATATTGTATGTAATTACTTCGTATACAGCATTATGTAGCATTACATAATGTTATCCCAAGTATGTATTGTTATAATTTAGATTACTGTAAGTACGTGATAATATGTTAAGTATATATCATTATTGAATATATGTACTAATGTCATGAAATATAATAATATTTATTCCATTTCTAATTATTTCAAATTAATCATTTATGTTGTATTGTATGTTATTATACATTACAATTAATATCATTCTATCCTTCACACTTATGTTTATTAAATGTTTTGTGTTTATTTAAGTGGTTTACTATACAGATTCAGAAATCTGAAACTTTTGATGTAATAAATATTACTATATTTAAAAAAAGTGTCAATTCTATTTTTTTTAAATATATAAAAACACACTTTTTAACAATAAAACGTGTTTTGTCAAACTTATAAACCACACTAAACTATAAATTGACAACAAACCACTATAAACCAGTAAGTTTAAACTTTCAGGTTAAATCGTAATATATGTATAATAGATCTTTAAAAATTTGAAATAATATAATATACAATTAAAAGCTATATGTGCATGAATCCTCTAAAATAATCAGCCATGTAATATCGTTAAATATATAATTATAATTAGTTTTCTACATTTACAAGAGTAAATTCCCACATTCTAGTCAAATCCTCAACACCAATAGAAATAACAAGGAAGAACCAGCAACTATCAAAGCGACCGTCAAATAAGAAACAAAATGTCATAATAATATCAGGATGGTTTAATGGAAACAAACAACATTCATGACTAAACTCCAGAAAAGTAAAACATAAGGAATCACTTATCATCAAACCATAAATATTATTTATAAAAAATGTTATAATCCAAACATAGCCTGTACTCAGTGTAAAACAGGCCTGGAGTGATAAGATGGCAAGTCAAACCTGTGGATTTAAGAGACAGTCTATCAAATCCAAAAAAGCAGAAGAATAATAATTGGGGACAGGCCGGATCATAAAGAAAACACATGCAACAACCGCTATTTATAATAAAAAAGAACTGAAAGATACAAAACAATGGTGCGGGACTTTGGACCCTCAGCGGCAGTTTACCGGTTTATGTGCGCACAACCATCACTATTGCCATAGTTTAGCACAGCTAATTAATTAAGTTATAAAAACAATATTTTACGTATGAATAATGTGTTTCTTATCAGCGATATTATAAGAAATGCATAACTCATAATATTGTGTTTAGAGTATTGTATCGTTTGTTTGTGAATCAGTTATCAATGTTGACTAATAATTAAATATGAATGAACCCTGCCTGCATGTTTTCTTTAAAGAGGGCAATTTGTGATATCTTTTGACGATAAAACAACACGAAATCCCGACGTGACATTTTAAGATGTCTACCGTTGAAATACGGTATTAACTTTCGTAACATTATAAATCTTGACATGGCATTGCGTTTTTTAAAAATATAATAGACTAAAAACATGTTTGCATTATAACGTGTGCTTTAATTTGATTTATGTTCCCGCGTTAAAATATGCAGCTGTAAGTTAAATTAAACTTTAATTAACCTAGTCGCCTAGTTTTTTGTCATTTAGATATATTGTGTGTCATTTAGAGCTTGTGTGGTGGCCAAAGATGATGTTCTCCAGTCTTCAATGTGTATATATATATATAGTTGAGTTCTTAACGAAGTTTACTTTTGAATATATTTCGAATATATGTAAATATAGCAGTTTGTGTAGATTATCTCGTCCATATTGGTTTATTATAACAAATGGCTTTGGATACTTTTTCTTTTCTTTTTACACAGTTTTTTACGGTTGTTAAGAAGACGGAGCCTTAATAAACGAAATAGTTTCATTCTGATAGATTCATTAAGCGCTGAACACAACAGATTCAAAGGAATGTTGTTCTTGTATTAGTATTATTAAAATAAAGACCAGTTTTAATGTTGAGGTTTTAACAAAACATCTAGAGCTATTATGGCTGGTACTTTTAAAGTCTAAATTAGCGCTATGTTTTATTTATAATGTATTTCCTTTCTATCCTTTTGTACGCGACGCGACATTTCATATTTTGATGTTTCTGTACATAATTCACCGCCTATTTGCATGGAAATAATAAGATGTATTTCGTCACACGCGGCGTTGCAGAAAAAAATGAATAATTTCAACTTCAGTTTCATCGCGTCGCGTCGAGTGGGCATATAGGTCTTTAGAATTTAGTTTGGATAACAGTTGGTTCAGACAAAATAATATCGCTAAGACATAATTTATTTTGAAAATCTCAGGGTTTTTTTGTGACAAATTCTTACTTTGTTTTTGTGCTGGCAATGTGACCTTAATTAGTATTATAAGAAATGATGATTGTATTGTATTGAATTGAATTGATACAGTTTAATGAAAATCTGTTCTTTGCTTTAATTTTAGTGTGATCTTTAGTTTTAAAACTATAGGTGACTATAATAATAATGAAGAACTGAGAAAATCTGATCTATTATAATTGCCGGGACAAAATTGTTACTTCCCGCAGACTTTGTGAGCTCAACAAAGAAATTGGTTTCCTATAGAAATGTGTTACTTTTAGTTAAACCGTCTCTCTATGGAATAGTTATTAAATCTTGTAGAACGCCATGCAAGATTATTGATTGAGCAAATTTTTATTTGATTCTATAAAAATTCAAAAGGATATATTAAAATATTATATTAATGCTGATTCATTCATATAGTTGATGATATTAGTATTTTCACATTTACATAATATCAATATCATAAAATTGATTTTAATAAATTTGAATTATTAATCGTACATTATTTAATTATTAATTTTAATTTTTCAAAAGCATATTTTTTTAACATTGCATATTTAGACATTTCTTTTAATTTTTCAAAAGCCTCTTTGATAATAATAATTTTCAACGCTATATTTCATACCTGTCGAAACCTATTATAATATAATGCAACAAAAAGGTAAATTCGGGCTATATGTCTTCTTGTTATAAATAAAGAACTTGAGGCTCTCTCTGTATAAGTTACATCCGTCTCCGGCTTATATTCAACCTGTTACTTAATGCAAGCTCATTATTAACATGTTGAAAACCAGGAACAAACACCGCGCGAAACATAACTCGATCAAATACAGACCTCGTTCAGAAACATAAAATAATGATTAAAGGTACTTTTTCGTGTAAACTCAATTTTCAGAATGATAACTTTACACACGCGTTGATGGTTGGAAATAGTGACAATCTGACTGGGAAGCAGTCGCTTTTTATTTAATTAATTTATTTAATTTTCTTACTTTTGGGAACTAATAATAAACAGGGCTGCTATTCAATTCACTCAGTAAAGAAATGGATTTAAGAATTGAGTTCATGACTGAAATTGGTGAATCGTCAAATTAGAGGTGTATTTTACATCAACACGTTCACTATTTATTCCGAGGATTTTTAAAAACGTGTTTTCGATTATACTTATTATAAACTCGTCTGAGAACAGCTATAGGCCTACTGCAGTAATAGGGGCAATTTTTCAGGGGACATTTTGTTTTTGAGGGACTCGGAACAGGTTATAGATATTATCACAAAAATCTTTTACCAGTTCATAGGATGTACAGTGTATAAGGGTAATTGCTGTAACGCAGTGGATTGCAATACATTATATGTTTAAAAGGGGAAAGGGGGCTATACAGTTGCTAAGGCGACGTACACATAGTCACCATGTGAATCAAAACCGTCTCATTTTATCTATAATAATTGAATATTGTCTTGTCTTGACTATTCTTGTATTTAAAAGACAAGCAGACTCGTCATAATAAATTGTATAATCCATTTTGTTATATAATATATTATACAGCATGTTGTACCAGTTTAGCGTCGACTGTTAAATCACTCGGGTGTTAACAAAAGTCAGGCAGCATGTCTTTTCATTTCATTTGTGTGAGATTGATCAGCTTTGTTCCTGCGTTGACAGAAGAAGCCTAATTAAGTGTATTTCAAGAGTTGTTGGGCTCCGCTCCTTCCTCGCTGCTGGTTCACGTTGGGTATGCTTCACATGTTGAAGTTATTGTGTGTACACGTCTGGCCTATAGCACACTACTTTTGTACGTTACACTGAATCGGTTTTTGAAATTTAAAAATGGTTGTAATTATATATTATTGTTATGATAAATAATTGTGTTTTTTTGTTCTGGGAATAGTAGTATATTAAGCGCGGGGACGCTACCCTTTGAAGTTTAGAATGGTACGAAAAATATTTTTGATTTTCACTGAAATTAAGATATTTCCACTTTAGTTAATTATTCCCGATCTCTCTTCACACCCTCTCTTTCTCCCTCTCTCTCTCTTCCTCTCTCTCTCTCTTTCTCTCTCTCTCTCTTTCTCGCTCTCTCTCTCTCCTTCTACATCTCCTGTTTTCCAAGTTTGTGAGAATGTCGTTTAAATAAGTCTTCGAGGGATTTTTACCCAAGCATTCCTGCTGGCCTCCACAACTTTCAGGAAATATACAGTTTGGAATTTGACGGTTAAAATTTATAGTTAATGGGATTTAGTTCCGAACCATTCTTCGGGTGATTTAAAGATCAATTTTCGACTATGTGTGTGTGAGTATTCTGTCTCGGCATGTATATAAAATCTATTTTTACCAATTTGTCATATAGTGATATTCTGATCTGAATATATTATATGCGAGCAATTGTTTTCTTATATTTTTGTATAGCGATCGTTTGAAACGGTATATTATTGTTGCCAGTTAGAGGGGTTCTTTAGATCTGCGGGTCGTTGGTGGCACAATAAGAAGTCTCTGTTCTCCGTGTTTTGTCGTCTACTGTCTAAATTTTATCTCCAGTATTATTTCCATACTATATAGTATTGCAATGCGTGTGTATATATATATATATATATTATGTTCTGCTATGGTGACACGTGTATATGGCACAATTCGAGGCCGTTATTTGCCGTAATAATCTTATTTAATCGTATTTAATTATAATTATATATTATATTCAAATTCGAGACAGTTGTGATATATAGAAACATCTGGAAACATTGCTTCCGGAATATTAACTCGTTTGTGTCAGTCTAATAATTACATAATAGCATAGCGGAACTGGGATATAGCATGTATAAGTATAATTAAAGAGGACACTATTCAGATGTTTCAAAAAAAGTTCCGAAAGAATGGTTTTTACTTTTTCAGAGGACCAGTTGTAATATCACGCACGCTGATGATTTTCACAGAATCATATTATTATAAATATGATACCATTTCTTGCAAATATGTAGTTTGTTTATATATGTAGATATTTGTAATAGACTTTTGGAATATTATTTCTATATTTCCACAATTATCGTCTAGGAATATCAGACTTGCCAACTCTGTCTTGAATCTATAGTTTTAGAGGGCATCAATACCCGGCCTGATATTTAGAATATTGATTGTGTGTGTGTGTAAAAATGTGTTGCTGCATCTTTGAAGAAAAAGTGTGTAACTCTTATTCACTGAAGAAAGAATTGTCTGCTTTTTGTTTATATAATCATAAATGGGTACATACGTGACTATATGTGACCATAAATGGGTACATACGTGACTTATTCTGAATGCTTATTATGTTTTTCATAACAGTTTAAAAGTTCAAATTGGATCGATAATAAGGTCCAGGTTTTCAGTTTCAAGCGTTATAATTAGGTCAGGAACATTATACTTTTAGTTTTCCACAAAACACACTTATAGGACTTATTATATTATCGATTTTTTAAAGATTCTGTTGTAATACACCTAGCTGTTTGTTCGAAATTAATAGACTTCGTCATTACATAATATCAATATTATATAATCAATAATATCTAAACAATAATCCATACATATATATTTATCAGTCAACTCCAGACCACATTCTTTCTAGCTGCCACGAATTTGTAGCGTCTGGGGCGCCCGATTTTATATTTAAATGTCCCGATCTTTTTCTGATGTTATGTTGAAAAATAAATTGTTTATCTTTTGTGAAATGAAGTTGTGAATTTTGTAAACAATTGTCTCTGTCCACCCACTGCATGTTGTGTGTATAGCTTATTGATTATTCTTGTTAAGTTTTAATTATTCTTGTTCAACGTATGTTTATCCGTAATGTAACTTTAAAATAAAGAAATATGATTATCTGAAATGATCACGGAATAAAATCAAGAGTATCATTACTATATGGATGCAGTTTTAGTATATATAATAATGTATGGTACCTGTATCCAATGGCAAAAACAAAACGCGCCTTTTATTTCATTTAATCCTATTTGCGAAAAATGTCGACTAATAATCTGTTCCGATTTCGAGTGTTCATTCGAAATTGTTCAAAACAACAAAAATGGTAGACATCAATCTAAACAAGGGACTCCCTCCTGAAGGCCTATGCTCACCAAGCGTGACGCGACGTGCCGCAACAAGTTCAATACACTACATACAGTTCAGTGAACCTATTTACACTGAGCGCGACGCGACGCGATGAAACTGAGGTTGAAATTATTCAACTTTTTCTGCAACGCCGGGCGACGAAATGCATTATATATTTCAATGCAAATAGGCTGTAGATGATGTAAATGAGAACTGAAATGTATTCTTCGCTGCGTCGCGCTTGTTGGGATTAAATCTTTATAATACCTTTGTTAGCAGACGGGGGAAAAGTTGACAGTTAAATTATCAATAGTTTCTTCAATACTCCGGAGAACTGCTGTTATATGCAGTGTGGAATTTGCATTCAAGACAAATTATGATCTTCAAACAAATGATGTCTGACTTGTCGTTAAATTGAAGGTAGAAGTTTCACATGGGCTGTTTGTATATATATATATTATTAACAGTGAAGTAGGAATATCTTTTTATTTGTCGAACAAATTCGAAGTATTTCCTAAATAATGAATGATGGAAATTGTTGATTACACGAATTTGGGAAGAATACGTGTTCTATAATTTTCAGTTCATATAGTAGAAGGACTAGAGAGGGATAAACAAGAATAGAAAGAGAGAGAGAAAAGTAATTTGAATCTAATTCAGTGTTGTATTTAAATACAAAAAATTGAAACAATTATGTGTCTACAAAACTATCTGAAAAAGAAAGTCACTCAAATATGTCAATTCAGGCATTTTTTATTGATTCACTTTGAACCGTCGCAGATACACTCACAACAATGTTATCTAATGTTTTTTTAGTGGCTTTCTTTTTTCATTTCTGAATTTATTTCCATTTCTCACCGACTGTCTATGCACACTTCGTTCCTCTCTATTCGTCCATAATATAGAGTTCAAGTTTTGGCTCAGCAGCTTCGATTGTTGAATAATTTAATAGCTTTTTTGTTGTAGTTATTTCTTTACCGTAGGTATACCAGTCTAAATGCTCTCCTAAATGTTCCCCTAATGGAACACACACACACAAACAACTCCGCTATTAATTACAGGGGGGGCTGCCTGCCCTACCCTGCCAGTGTAATAAACAACACAACTCATTTTCTCCCGCACATCCACCCCCACGCATTTATCCTGAAATAATATATTAATTTAGTATCTCTATATCTGACACTGTGTGTGTGCTCACAAAACCCGTGAAATGAAATAGAAGGGGGGGGGGGGGGGGGGGGGGGGAAAAAACCCCCCCCCCCCCCCCCACCCCCCCCCCCCCCCCCCCCCCCCCCCCCCCCCCCCCCCCCCCCGCCCCCCCCCCCCCCGCCCCCCCCCCCCCGCCCCCCCCCCCCAGAAATCACCCTTACATGTCGATGGCAAATTGAAGTCTTTTTATTAAAAAGATCTATTAATTGAGACATACCCTCGAGGGTGACTTGGTGGTGGTGTGGTTTGCAGAAGAGTTGTTATTTTGGACCGTATTGTAGTCGGATACGCGACGCGATCAACCACTGCGGTAAGATTTCATTTCAGGGAGATGAACTTATACGAATCTAAAGAGATTCAGTAAGTAAACAATGCTCTATGAGATGGCAGTCCAGACTGAGAAAGAGTTATAAAAGAGAGAAAAAACTAATTTCAATTGAATATTGAACTATAGGTTATAGCAAAAAAACCTGCCTAGAATTTTCTGCTGGAGAGACTTAATTTAAAAGCTGAGTATGCCCGTCGTCTATGTACCTTGAATTAGGTTTATATAGGCATAATAATTTATAAAAAAGAAAAAGAAAATTCGTCCATGAATTTCTCCCTGGTTTTTTGTAATTATAAAATCATGCCACCCGCTAACACCCCTCTCTCTTTCTCTCTCTCTCTTTCTCTCTCTCTCTTTCTCTGTCTCGTTTTCTTTCCCTTTTTCTTTTACTTTAACTCTTGGACACATTACCACCTGAAAATAAATATCCCTGCATTGTTCTCAGTGGGCGATTCTGACGACCGGGGAATTGGGATTTGGGGAAGAGGAGGAATTGGGGGGGGGGGGGGGCGGTATTTCTATTATTGTGTCACTTCCTGCATCCATATTTTAAATTTGATTAAAATGCGAGGTTACGACTATAATGCCTGGTTGTGCCTATTTTTAGAGATGGTGATATATTCTTTAATTTGTGTTGTGACTTGGCGTGGCGTGGGAGGAAGAAAAGAAGTTTTTGGGGAACTAATTTAATTTTCCAACTTTGCCGAAGTCTAGCGAGATCCCAGATTTATTTATGGTCCCCGTTTCATCGTTTACTCTCCAATTTATATATTAAGTAATTTAAATAATTTAAATAATTATACTCCTTGATAAGCCTAGACACGCCAAGTTCAGTTGTGACTGTGTTCCATTAAATAAATTACATTGCCACATTAAATATGCTCCCTCTCTATATAATATTGTTTTACAAAAAATGAATAGTTATAGCTTTAATTGTGTTATATCAGCTGTCGTTGTTTCTTTAGACAAAATTTGATTTTTTAAATATTTTTGGACGGTTATTTTCGCTTCGAACGAGTTGCTGCGAGGAAACACAATAATGGTCCGCAATAATGGTACGCGTGATATATTGGAATCTCTATGTGAACTGTACATATTATGTTGAGCATGACCAATGTCAGGTTTTACGGTCTTACATATATCACGCTCAACATAACTGCATTCTCTATTATATACTTTAGTATAATTATGCCGTTTCAGTTTTCTTTTTTTCCTCCATTCAAAACGAGTGCCGCACTGCACATAAATATAATTCTTTTTTAATGTCGAAACCAAGTATTATAAATATTTGGTTATTATTCCCCGAGCGTTTCAAGAAATAACAAGAAAGACGCAGTGACCTATCGGTAGTTGGTAGGTTCGCAAACCCCCCAAAAGCCGTCTTTACAGATAAATTATCTTCCTTTTGATTTCTGTATCTTATAAATTTCTTTGTTGGCTATATAATCTATCATTTCACGCTTGAAGAATAATCGTTAATGGAATAACCTAATAATAAAACCGTAAAGAATAACCTTATAAATTGAAAATGTGAGAGAGAAATGCATATTTGTTGAGACAATAGATTGTAACGAACAATAACTTCAATGCACCACGTAAACTATTTTCTAGTAAATGTAGCGGTTTCACACTAATTATTCATATTGACAGGAAAATATATCCTTTTTGTTGAACTGATTTTTTTCATTTATAGGTCTTCAACAACGCGGGACATATCAACCGTCTAATGTCCAATATGTATATAGAATATTTGATTGTTTTTGAATTTAGAATGTAGTGTGATATGTCTGATTTAGGAAAATTGGCGAGTCGTTTTTAAAAAAAATTGGATCTAAAATAGGTTTGTCGAGCATCTTGGACTAATTGCGAAAAAAGATTACTTCACTAAATCTTGTTGCTATATAGATAGTAATAATTAAATACATCATTTGGAACAAAAGAGATCCTCTTCTCCAAGTTCTTACAATTTCTAATAAGTGGAGAACTCATACTGTCTGTATATACATAGATTAAATTGCAGTCTATTTATGTCTAACATAAAACCTACTTGAAAAGAATGATTATAAAGTGTCAGGTATCCCTGTTCCTATATTATGTCTAGTCTATTTATAAGTATTGCGAATGGTAAGAAACGCTAGCCAGTTGTGATATGTTTTTCATCTTAAATTTCATCTTTTAATCTTTATTCTCATTTTTCTGTTTCAACACGTTCAACTAGAATTGAAAAAATTAAACTTGTAAATTGTATATATACAGTACATAATTGGCATGTAGTATTCAAAGAGCTACCAAATTATAAAACTGGTGTCGGGTTTTAAAATTAATGTTAGCTTTATATGCTAGTTACTGCTCATTTTGTTGAACGTAATAATCTGAAAGGAATATTTTTTAGAGAAATCATTTTTAAATCATTTAAAATTTAGAGATATTATCTATTATACTATACTATCTATCGCTATATTCTCTGCAGTCAATATCCGCTAAATATGACATGAAATGAAATTGATTTTTTTGCATCATATTATAATATTGTTTTAATAAACCAACTGAATGCATTCAACAATTTACTGCGCAACGTCGAAGACGTAGTGTATTGATTTTTAAAAGGCATTTTATTTCATAACGTTTTCCTAAATACATCACACTGGTATGTTCAAAATTTAAATTGTTTAAGGTATATATTATAAATCTTTTAAATAATATCAATATTTATTTAAATAACATCAATAATTAGATGTCGAGACCTAGCGTACACTAAATAATATAACTTTGCGTCTTCACACGAGCTCCGAACATGTAGTATGTAGTCACGATTTAAAATGCGTTAGCTTACAAACAATATTTATTTATATTTACCTAAAAAAAAGGCATTTGATTTCAAATTAGATTGAAAGAAATTGTGTTTACAAAAAAGGTTAACAGCTTGGCAATTAGCGAGGGCACATTTTAGTGGTTGTTTGTCATAAAACTTCAACTGTATATGCTGCGTGTGTGGTCCAATAAAATATGCTTCATTTTGTTTTAATTACAGAAAAGGGATATATATATATATATGTTTATATAAATTAATAAAGCAGATTTACAAATTCATTTCTAAATTTCTGGACATTAAGTTGGTTTCCTTCATTGTAGTTAAATCTGTCTATTACAATATAATAATGCTTACATTTTCGTTCACAAATCTTGTTAAGGAAGCAATTGATCTTATTCTGTTCATAAGTTCTGTCCTTCTCCAACACTTATGAGACTTTCTGACAGCTTTTTGGCCTACACACACCAACCAAACAGTCACTGCAAGCAAACATACCTCGTATATATAATATATAGGCTATAGGCTGCCCCCCTTGCATCTTCAGAATTACATCAAAAAGTCGAAATTAAAAATTGTTATCGCTGTATCATGAAAAAAGCAGGCAATAAAATAGATGCTGTCCTTAGATATACAATAGATAGCCCACGATGAATTTGTGTCTTTTTAAAATTGATAGAGTGGGACACAATTTTTGTATTTTAATCAAGTTAAACAGGTACATACTTGGTAGAAAGTGTGGCTTGTGTGTTTGTGGCCTGTTTTTACTTCTTCTCCAATGTGGCAGTGTGTTTCTTAGTTATACCCTTGTCGTGATATTATATTGGGTGGATGGAATAGCGTAGAAATGGATTAGAATCGACACGGAAAAAGATCGACAGATAATGGCAGAGACAGGAAAAAGATCGACAGATAATGGCAGAGACAGGAAAAAGATCGACAGATAATGGCAGAGATAGGAAAAAGATCGACAGATAATGGCAGAGATAGGAAAAAGATCGACAGATAATGGCAGAGACAGGAAAAAGATCGACAGATAATGGCAGAGACAGGAAAAAGATCGACA
>JAUZND010004036.1:0-11922 GCA_034780555.1 Coelogynopora nodosa
AATGATATGTGTAAGTGGTGAAGGTAATACAGAGTGCACACTGCACGAAATTCTTTAGAGATACGTAGATATATTATATTATCGATATAAATACATTAATATTAAAATAGACATGACATGGCATAGGTTACATGACATAACATAAGGCAGATCTAGATCAGGGAATTTGAAATAGTTTACATTTTTTTAAAGTTTTGACAAATTTGAGAATTGTTTTCTCGACATCTCATGGCAATTTTGATTAGCGATGTTTCCATTTTGGTTTTTCATGTTGACTGAGTTTTAATATTTGAATGTTTAATATCGGGATAAATTTTGCTTAGGAAAGCTAAAAGTTGAATTTTTTAAACATCGGAATCGTTTGCACCTTAAGGAAACTTTATCTGTCTTTCGTTTTTAAATTATTTTTATTAGTTAATTACAAGTCAAATACCAATTCAATGCTTTTATAGTAAGGTTTTTGCATAAACATGAATAGTAGCAGTTGAATTTTGAATTAAATACATAGTTAATGCACTTTGAAATAAATAAAATTTAATTTAAATAATAACATAAATCAAGCGAGTAAACAGTAGTATAGGCATATTTGTAGGATTTTTAGGTTTCTTGTCTATTTTTTGTTAAAAGCAAAAACTCACTTGATTTTATAAGAAGGTATCATAAGCTTTAAAAAATAGGGTTTTATTTTTTCTAAACATTTTAAAAGTGGGAAATCTAAGATAGCGTCCAAAATGGCCGCCAATCACTAATAATGCAATATATTCGCGAGTACACGTAAATGACAAATAAAGTAGTGTTTACATATATTTTTTCTGAGACAAAGGAATCTATTGAAATCATTAATGTATTTACCACAGTTAGTGTCTGACCTGGAAATGCTCGACATGGTGGAAATTGAAATCAATGATCCACCTAACAACTCGCTATTGAATATGAACGATCTTGAACAATCATATCTTTATTTGTTAGAAGCCAATGGGTTTCCTTTACCCAACAAACCGCATCGATACAAAAACCAAAATACTGAGAAAAGACATTGCAAGCGCAATCCCATGGAAATTATAAGGATGATTTGATAATTATGAACCATTTGCTTTGCTTCAATTTTGTTGTAAGCATGATATCAAAGGTTTACACCAGATTAAAACAATTAGCAGAGCCTAATCTATGAACCAAAGTGCATCTGTACTGTACTGCATCTGTACAACATGTTATATGCGCATGCAAGTCTTATTGGCAGGTCACCTATAAAACAAAAAAGAAGGATATTGCTTACAAAAGCGCACTGAAACTCCTCCTTACTGCCGGTTTAACTCTGGATGTCCACAAAACAACCAGGTCCAAGGCCCAAGTAGAGACATTAACCAAAGTATACCTCACTGTTCCATACAACATGGTAATTGAAATAGAGACTGAGCCTGTCTTTTTTTAGAGATAATGTTGGTTGGCTAATGACCAGTTTGTTTGGTTTGCATTGGACAACATAGCTTTTCTAGAAACCACGCCTTGTGGCATGAACACACTTCATGGCGCTGCCGTCGCTTAATAGCAGACTGTATCTGACAAATCCACAGCAACACCACTTGATATTGATTGATTATCCAAGACACTCAATTCCTACAAGTCTAGCGCATAGCCAAACAAACAGAAGGATATGGCATAGATTATTGGCTGTTTGAACTTCATGTAAGGTAAAGTCGAAATAAATTCAAGCTTTAATTCGCCAGGAACTCTCTGTTGTCTCTCCACCTGGTTCCAAGACAAACATTTCCCCTGATTGCCACGAACAATGTACGACACCCTCTTTGGAACAGAATCAGTGACTCTTGATCTTCAGCTATTATATGACATCCATGAAGTTGTGGATGTAGCGTGGGTACATCAAGAAGCAGTACTTTTTTCGACCTGGTGAACAACACATAACTTTCTGGGCACTGGCTGTCTTTGGTAAATATGTGGGATGGAGTTGTATTGACCAAGCATGGGTCGAAGATGGAATTTATTCACCTACAACTGTAACACAAATACTTTAACGAAAAAACATGTATCGAGCGCTGGAGCACATACAGTTACCTTGCTGGCTTTGTACAGTTTGTATTTCCAAAAGTTACGGCAAATTCAGCCTGATGAAGAATCATTCTTGACGGGAAAATCCACTATTTTAAGAGAAGCATATTAGCCAGACATCAATGCAGACTCAGGAAGCAGACACAAACTCACTGATGCCGTTACAAAAACAATCCAAATGTTCAAATCCAGACACATCTTCCAGAAGATCAAACAATTTAAAGGTACTGTAAACAAGATTCAGCATTTTATCGTAAAGTATATGAAGCAGTTCGAGACCATTTTGTTTGTTCGAGCCACCAAGGTTACTGGAGGTATAGTTGGAATCACACAGAATGAAAAGTCACTAGACAAGTACGTACTTTCTTATCGCACCTGAACTCTCAAACTTACAATATCAATATGAGAAAACATACTTTTCTGGCAGCAAGGCGAAGAGAACACAACACCATGAGCTCAGAGGTAGAAAGCTATTTCGAGTAACATAAAATGCTGTCAAACTCAGTGAAGTATTTTATGAGCATTGAAACCCATTTGAATCTGCTGAAGAGGATGAGATCTATAACCGGCTCACCAAAGAAGTGATAAATAAAACGTATACCAACGACATCCTTAGGCGTGATGAGATTGGGCAAGAGATGTTTGAAGGTTGCGTCACTGAATGCATGACAGAAGGAAAACTTTCTGTGTTGGAAATACATGACCAAAAAAAGTTAGGTACCTTCA
Source organism: Coelogynopora nodosa (assembly GCA_034780555.1). Lineage (NCBI taxonomy): Eukaryota > Metazoa > Platyhelminthes > Proseriata > Coelogynoporidae > Coelogynopora > Coelogynopora nodosa. The sequence continues at coordinate 2,794 of JAUZND010004036.1, forward strand.
AAAGTGCCAATGCAATAGCATAAATCTAAATCGTAGAAAAGGTTGTTAAAATCAAAGAAGAGCAAGGACTTTTGCAAAGATTCATTTTTATTACAAGAAGTCGACCAGAACTAAATCTCAAAAAAGGTATCGGAACGTATGAGTTTGGTGTGGTGCCTCGATCATTATTTGCTTCAGATGGATCCCCTTTGCTGGCATACGATGAGGCATCAATACTTCATCATCTTGAGAAGCTGGACAGTAACACACAACAGTTTCAAGCTGACAGAAATGAGGCAACAGAAACTGAGCCATGTGAGCCACCATAAAAAGCAGTAGAACACATTAGAATCGTCAGCACACCTAGTGATCATTATTGATGGAGATGGCTGTGATATATTCAGTTATCAAAACAGAAAAAATAAAAACATACCAAGACTTTGAAGATGCCTTTCTCCAGATAATTTATTACATGAAAGTGCAATATGATGAGGTCAGTTTGGTGTTTGACCGGTACATCAAAACATCGCTTAGGGAATAGATGAGGACACAAGGGACTAAAGGAAAGTCAGCATATAACCACGTGAAAGACAAGACTTTAATCCAATATTTCCCCGAATGACTTCTTATCAGAAATCCGCACCAAAGGAGAACTGACCGAGTATTTAGCTGACAAAGTATTATGTCTCAACAAGAGCTCAAACAACAGACATAAAAAACTTACGGTGAACTCAGGAACCAAACCAAGGTTAATGTTGATATCCCAGACTCGCTCCTCACTCACAGGCACGAAGAAGCAGATACTTTGTTTGTACTGCATGCTGTAACTGTTCTCAATGAAGCAGAACTTGTTGTTATTTTCCAGACACAGACGTCTTGTTGTGGCTTGTCAACATGTATCCAAACCTACCAATGTCTACAACCTTTCTAACAAGAAAAAACATGCTGAAGAAGAACATTTCTGTGCAGGACATGTACAACACCTTAGGACCAACGCGTGATTCTGCACTGTTAGGTTTCCATGCTCTGACAGGTTCCGATATTTCTGGTAGATTTTCTGGCAGAACCAAAGACTTGTGTTTCAAGGCATATATATATTGTGATGATGAGATACCGGATGCGCTAGCAATGCTCAAGAATGACATTGATCTTCCAATCGATGTATGCTCTGAGTTGGAACGCTTTGTTTGTATTTTGTATCGATTCAAAATCTACACAAAAGTAAATGAGCTCTGTTGATTCCTCTTCTCAAATCGTGCAGTCGAAGGAGAAAACCTACCACCAACTTCTGATTCACCGGACTAACACATTCGTCGGGTACATGACATAACCATGATTTGGACAAAAGCTTGTAAAACTCACCCGTGCCTCCCAGCACTAACTGTATTTGGTTGGACATTTGATGCAAGTTCAAGTCACTTCTCTTCAATTCACTGTTTAAATCCATCAGCTCCTGAAGCAGTACTGAACCCTATTATTTGTGGGTGCAAACCTGGATGCGAAGAAGGATGTAGCTGTCGCAAAAACATTACCCCGGCCCATGTATGGATGTGTGTGGATGCTTGGTTTTTAGCTGCAACAACAAAAATGTCCAACTAGAGATAAATAAAGATGGTAAAGATTAAGGTCTTACTCTGACATTGTTTGTTACTCTGACTATGCTTATTATGACCACATATTTCTTTGTTACTATGACATTCACAAATTTATAATACTAGTTATAAACTAGTAGTTATAAACTATAAATATACTTTTCTCAATATTTGCAATTTCGTTTTTGTTTTTTTATTAAATTTGATCGTTTCATTACACACTTTATTTGTAATTTTATAACATGTACTCGCAAATATATTGCATTAAATACATATAAGTGAGTTTTTGCTTTTAACAAAAAAATACGCGAAATTACAAAAATAGTTTTAAACATTTACTATTTTTAATAATCTTTTTTTAAACATTGAAATAATGTAAAAAAAATAGCAATTAAATTGTATTTAAACGTTGAAGCTAATGGCTAATGGAGTAATTACTGCTGTTTTGTTTCGTGTTTCTCAGGCTCATGCGGTGATATCGTGAAATAAGCCCCAACAAGATTTGCACATAGTATTTGAAAAAAAATGTACAGAATGATCATCTTTTTTAAAATAAAGTAAAAGTTTGATGTATTGTGAACAATACAGCATAACACTGTTCTACTTTGTACATAACGAAAAGACAATACATCAGAACAATGTTGTCTCACCAGACATGTTTTTAAACTTATTTTTATCTAATGTGACAGGAAATACTGCATTATAAAATATTAGAATTAATCCTAATGATGTTACAGTTTATTTAAACGAAAGTGTAGGTTTAATTTGTCGACCAAATTGCGCAAATATTTCCAAGAGTGAATACAATAGCAACATTATTAGGCTACTAATTTTCAAACATGCTTTTGTATTGTATATTTTTGTACTTTTATTAAAATGTATTTTAATGGCTTTTATTATTGACACAAACATATCGGTTACATTTAACATATACTCAGAAAAATACTCGCGTTTTTCATGCCAAACGAACCCGGTAAGGGTCGCCAACTTTCGACTATAAGCACAGCTGCTAGCCTGGAACGGGAGAGTCCAGTGGTAGGCTTGAACCTGTTCCGAGACTTTCGACACTCTCGGCATCCGCAAACCAGGGTCTTAACCACTCGGCCATTCCCATTCCAATATTATTTTAAGTTATGATAACAATGTATGTTCATTTTAGTCGTTAATAAATTTATTTAAAAATATATACATACTTATAAATTTTTACAAATCGAATGGGTCCCAAAATATATATCGCATGCGACTCAAAATGTCGAATGAGCTTCATTTATATATCTATTAATCGATTTGGCCCCAAAAGTATTGAATAGGCTCCGCTTTTTCGTGGGGCCCAATCGAATAGAACTGGAGATTTAGGTCGAATTCAATATTTATTTTAGGGCCGTTCGATTTGTAAAACTATATATTAAATATATGTATAAGTATATTACATTTTAAATTATTTTAAAATAATGCCTTATGATCATTATTTAAAAACATAAAACCAACTCAAGGTTTTTTACATTTAAAAACCAAATTGGCAGTGTATACATTTCTCATTTTTTCTAAACGAAATGTATTTCATTGGTATATTGTGTAATTTCGTAAAATATAATAACAAATGCTATGATTTAAAAATATACCAAAAAAACGTTAAATGTTGAATTGCTAATGTGGAATAAAGCGTACGACTTTATACATGTCAAATGAATTCTCGAGACAAACCTCTTGTAGATATTTTGAATGAAATCGATGGAATTCTCCAAATGAATGGCATGATTAAACAGCTATAAGAAATAAAGGGCATTTATATTGTCCTCAAATTTCGGCATTTATAACAAAATCCTTCATGCGAATATAACCTCGCCTTGGCAAATACCCTGTGTAAACATTTGGGTGAGTACTGTTTCAAAACCTTTCTGAGCTGTAGTGAAACAGTTTATATAATACACATTGTACTTATATGTATATATACATATTAGGGTCAAACTTGATACTTAATGAATAATAGAATCTGAAACTGAAGAGTTTTGGTAAATAGTATTTCAGTTTTTATAAACTGCTGACATTAAATTGCGTTTTGCAAAGTTTAAGTCATTTAATCCTATTTTTAATTTCATTTTGATTCCATTTTTGTTTATCCATTATCGTTCGATTTATCCTTTTTTTTATATATATTTTATATTTTATTTTATATTTTATTATATTGAACCATATACTTTTAATGTATATTATTTGTTTTGAATGTGCAAATACTGTCAACCAATTTTGACGTATTAGTATCTTAATCATTTTTATATTTACTTTTTTAAGAGTTAATCTCGTGATTGTCTTCAATTCTGTTTCGTAGATTGCATTTTCTCTTCTATGTTGACTGTTTGTTTTTAGATGTGTTAGTAGTTAGTAGTTGGTACATTGTCATTTGTTGTTTAAGGATTTCTTTATTCCTTTTTCTCTTTTGGATTCGTCCGTATTGGTTTTTAAATAGTTTTTTATGGTTTCGATATTCATACTTAGTTATTAAATTATTATTATGATTTTATAAAGTTTATTACATTAAAATGTAATATTTCGGAATGTTATGCAACAATAAGGATGGATAACTATAAAATTAATTTTGTGAAAAATATTATGTCAAAATGATATTATTAATAAATAGATGTTCTTTGTGCAATTTGATTATATTACTTACATTTAATTAAATAAATTTTAAATAAATTTATAACTAATTTAACTTGTTTTAAAGCGTTATTAAATATATATTTAGTAGGCTCAAGTTTGTGTAATGTTATAATATAATTTTTTGTATAATACAATTTGAAAATGTGTTAATCTCAAATATGCTTTGACTTCATAATTGAAACAATTTTTTGCTAGTATTTAAAAATGGGAAAATTTCAATATTTTAAAATAGATAAATCTTTTCAAGACGTATATTATTTATACGAAATATTTAAATATTTTATATATACACTAATACATTAACTCATACTATCATATAAGAAATAATCTTAAATTATTTTTGAAAATTATGTCATAAATGAGTTGATGATTGTTTTTGCAATAAACCGCTTTAATAACGGAAATTTTGTTATATGTAAATTGCTGTTTTTGAAGATTTGTTTGGTGTTTTTAATATGTACTACTTGCAATCCGGTTGTCAGTAGTGTGACTAGGGTACTTGTTGAGAGCTCAATAGCTCGAAACCGGTAGTGCTCTGTCTCTCTGCTGTTTGTACTGGCTCTGCGCTTTGTGCTTACTTATTTTTATTCACATTATGTGGTTTTTCTTGGGGATATCCCCGAATTACTACTTCTAATGTTACTATGCAAATTGCTTTTTTACTATTTGTTTAGTGTTTTTAATAAGTACTACTTGCTATCCGGTCGTCAGTAGGGAGACTAGAGATCTGAATAGCTCGAAACCTTAGTGCTTACTTATTAATACTATAGAACTTCTAACAGGATCATTATGATATATACGAGTTCGTCAATCTAGATTAATAATAAAAATATATAAAAATGCAGGACAAAAAAGGATGTGTAATATAAATGTTATACTTGGTAATATATATATATCAATATCTGAATAATTACAACATAATAACTTTTTATATAAATTTAAACAAATGACATTGCGCTACATTTTTATTCACGTATTTAGTATCATTACCTCTGCAATCCAAACATCCAAAAAAATTATATATAATTCCATGATATCTGCAACCTTTGGTATTTGTTTTAAAACAACGTTATCTTTAATATAAATTATTATACTTTGTAAAATAGATCATTCCTTGCCATATTGTTCAAATATAGACATATTTTAGTTAAATTATTATAACGTAATGTTATTTAAATATAATATATATTAATAATATTGCAGAACAAATGTTTACGAAATGTATGATGTTATAAAATTTACAATTCAACAAAATAGTCTAGATAAGGACTTTTACAAACTATTACAAATTATAATACAATAATAAATGAATATATATAAATAATTTAATAATAATAAATTAAAATACACAAAATATGGAATATTTAAATTGTCTAATTGATAAATGATGAATAAGTCATTAAACCAATCAATTATGTACTCAAAATAAAATACAAATATGTACACATAGAGAAACGTAATTTCAATCTTTACTTATCTTAATATAATAATACCAGGACAAATATTTTCAAAACCACTTTTCACTTGATTCTGAATTCTACCAGCTAAATGAAAGTATAATATTGGATTATGTAAATCTTGTAAATCATTTATGTTTACCCTATTATTACCAACATGTTTATATGGTTGTTGTTGCTAATAGTTATTTACAACACACAATTTGTTAATAAATAATGATACCTGTAGTTACATTCAATCATGATAATTGATAACAATACGTAAATTAAAATTATTTGACAAACATGTTGTACGCGACAAGGAACGACATAATTTAATAGATATTTACATTTTAATTTCACTTTCACTTATGTATACTATAAGATCAAAGGATTTTTGGAACTATTTCTCCCGGGCTTTGATGGGAGAGGGAAGGATAACTACGCACCTCCTTATGTTATTTCAAATTTTAAAAAATCTTTATCAGTTTGAAGTAATATTTTGTAGATCCCTAGAAGTAAAAATGCATCAAAATCCACTTTTGAAAATAATTAAGTCTTATTAATTAAATATAATTTATAACATAATTTAATAATTAATAACCTGTTCAGAATGACGTATGAAAAGTAATTTATGTTTAAAAATATATGTTGTTAATAATAAGTTTCGGATGCAACAATTTTCTGAAAATATATTTAAAAGATAATATAAATATATATTACATAAATTGCAAATTATACAATTTTTACGTTTATCAACTGAACAACATTGCAATATAGAAAAACAATGACGAGACTTTTTCAAAAATATAGTAACATTAAAAATATAATGATTTATGTTCAACATAATTTGAGAAAATTTGCTGAGAACGTTTATATTGACGTTACTAAAACAATAATCTAGAAATGATGGAAACAGAATTTCCCATGTCACCAAATATGTAACAATTAACAAAGGTAATCCATGTAAAAAAGTTTACCTCTCTCTAAACTATGGCATTACTCTCAAAATAACAATTTTATCAACGAAAATGTTTTCACAATTAAGCGACCTGCTTCCGGAATAAAACTAACTTAATAGACTTACTTTATTAAGACAGCATTTTGGTGAGCTGGTGGACGCTACCTCGATTATCTAACTAGATGACCTATTTTTCTTAATTGCTCACCAATTTATATCCAAAAATAACTTTAAATAGTTACAAAGAAAATTAAAAGAATATGTTTGTTTCATTTATTATAAATAGTTCAACAAATGAACTCAGATGAACTTTGAGTTTAATATGAACTAAAAAATGTACTCATAAATGTACTTAAAACAAATAATTGTTTAAATCTAGATTTTTTCAAAGAATTGTTCACATTTGTTGTAGTAGAAAATACATTATTCATAAACAAAGGGTTTTTGCAATGATTCAACTGATTAATATTCAGTTTGTATCTATTTTGTGTATGTTAAAAAAACTCGGTTACCACATTAGTAAGTGTTAAAAAAATGATATAATCTTATACGTTTTAAATAATATTTTGCGTAGCCCACATTTTATATTCTACTATTAGCGTATTAATTACTAGTTGAAAAGGCACTTCAGCTATTGTAGATACCACTAGGTACCTTTGTCATTCTTTAAATCTGGATTCATGTTTAGCTTATCGAAATAATATTTAAAAGAAACATTCCTCCACAAATATTCGATACAATGTATCAATTTCACACAACATAATCAGAGTTGTGAGTTAATAAAAAACTTTACTCTCACGAGAAGAAAATTATAATTTTGTATATCTTGTCTCTTGAAAGTTATGAAACACAATTTTTATAGGAATAATATATATATATATTTTATAGTTTATTGAACGTATTTTTTCGGATTTTTTAAAATTTATATTGCTGGGGTAGGTTAATTCAATTAACGAAAAATTTAATTGAATTAATTTTGAAAAGAATATTGAAGAATGAATCTATATATTTTAACAAAAATTTTAAATATATATTGTCTCCAGTAAATAATAATGTTTTGTAAAACAAAATATGGCATTTTGAAATGAAGTATCTGACTGTAATTTCAATATATACAAATGTATAACCATTTGATATAATAATACAATTCTGTGTTATACCTACCACATAAAAAAACATGTCAAAAACACTCACGAGAGCTTATTTTGTTTTTTTGTTTAGTTTATTGTGATGAGGAAACTTTAATCATCCACCAACAAAGATAGGATTATATATATTTTTTTAAATCGCTTGCAACGATATAATATTTTAATCAAAATCATCCGCCTACATTTTTATATGTTATCAATTGAAATATGCTATCAGTTAATAAATGATCATAGAAAGTAGTGCACTAGCACTGAATAAAACGATATATTGATTTACTAAATCGTTATATATACAGAATTGATATATATATATGTATATTGTTATAATGAGTATTTGCAGAGTATACTGCGGAGCATTAGGTATTATTTAAATTTATATGTAGACAGCCTGCTCTTTTTCGAGTGGACTAAACAATATGGTATTTTAATTGTAATAAAATTGACAATTTCGCCTCATCGCAGCTTGCTCAGTAAAATATGACACTAACTAATCCAGTCATTTACTTATTATTTATAGTAACATTATCGTTTAGTTAAAAAGTGTTAAGATATATGCTTATATATGCAACAGTAAATGGCTATACATTCAATTTTACTGCCTAATATACAGTTATCTTTGTTTAAATAATATAGAAATTAACAAATCGATTGTCAAATAGTAAAAAGAATTGATATTTTTGTCAATCTTTCGTTTGAAATATTAAACAATCTAAATTAAATTGATTATTAGTTATAAAACATGGCTGTATTGGTAATACAGCGATTCAAACCTGTGAATTTTATAAATTGTTTTTTTATAGATAGTAAACCTATAATTACGGACAAACCATATTATAAACAATCACACTTGTATTAATGTCAATTTATTAAAAATAGAAAAAGGTGACTAAAAATTGCAAGCAACTTAAGACTGTTATCGTTAGATATATTATTAGAATATTAAAGATTTAAGAATATTAAAGATTAGAGAGTATTAAAGATTTAATAATATTTAATAATATTAAAGATTTAAGAATATAAAAGATTTAAGAATATTAAAGATTTAGCAATATTACAGATTTAAAAATATTAAAGATTTAAGAATATTAAAGATTTAGCAATATTAAAGATTTAAAAATATTATTGATTTAAGAATATTAAAGATTTCGGAATATTAAAGATTTAAGAATATTAAAGATTTAAGAATTTTAAAGATTTAAGAATTTTAAAGATTTTAGAATTTTAAAGATTTAAAAATATTGAAGATTTAAGAATATTAAAGATTTAAGAATATTAAAGATTTAAGAATATTAAAGATTTAAGAATATTAAAGATTTAAGAATATTAAAGATTTAAGAATATTAAAGATTTAA
>JAUZND010004037.1:0-11921 GCA_034780555.1 Coelogynopora nodosa
TGTCGCTAAGTTTCAGGGACGACTATGGGGTGCAGTCCTCCAACCGCACTATGGCACGCCGACTCAACCAAATGAGGCTATATTGTCGGATAGCAGTTCGGAAGCCTCTTCTGACTCAACAACAGCATTGTCAGCGATGTCTGGAATTCGCTAGAGCCAGAGTAAATTGGGGCCAGCAGAATGGGGACAGGTCCTGTTCTTGGACGAGACCCCACTTCATCTCATCCAGAACTGTCGAAGGTGTTATGTCCGATGCAGACAAGTAGATGCCCTTCGTCCTGGCCTTGTCCGACCTACAGTCCACTCTGGGGGCGGCAAGTTGGTCTGGGGTGCTTTTAGTCCTGATGGAACTCATGTTCTCCACACCCTACAAGGGACCATCAATGCCCAACATTATGTTCAGACCCTCACAGACTATCTCCTACCTCTGGATTTGCCTTGTAGTAGCTTTACGTTCCAGAAGGATAATGCCACTCCTCACACAAGTTACCTAGCGCGGAACTTCTTCGAGACAAATGGCCTAGACATGCTGCCATGGCCTCCTCAGTCTCCTGACCTCAACGCATTGAGAACGTCTGGAGATACCTAAAGGACAACTTGGAGGGCCTATAGATTCACAGTACAGTGGAGCTTTTGGCTGCAGCTCATCGAGAGTGGGCTGCCATACCACTGGTATTCTTCGACCCCCTTGTGGACTCGATGTCAGAGTGGAAGCGGGCCACCATTGCAGCCATGGGAAGATCTACACGTTTTTAATGTTTATTATTATAACAGTATTTTTTGTACATACTGTTTATTTTAATATTTTTTCATAATTTTGTCATGAAACTTCATTGTGATTAAAGCAAATATATATTTATTTACTAATTATACAATTGTATTGTCTCAATCTTCAATAAAATATACATGGTGTTGCGTTTCTTTTGTCAGTGGTTGTATATATGTTTTAGAGTAATTTGAGAAGCAGAAATTCCTTATTTAGTCAACCATTTAGATTATAGGTCCAATGAGACTAGTGCAGACACTATAAAAATATAGAGCACCTTTTATTAATCAAACTTATTGAAACTTAAAAGAATTATTTTATGGCTATATACAAAATTACATATCTTTCTAAGAAGGTAAAACTATGTTGAACTATTCCAATACTATCAAATGTATAGATTAAAACAAAATAATGACATAATTAATCCAAATGCAGCCTAAATTTAACATGGTGTAACTATATCTACCTGTTTCAAAATGATACAGCACTAATAACTTATTTTTCAATGTGTCATGCGATCTGTTCTGCACCATGTCATAAAATTATATATTTTGAGATGATGTGCTTATCAAAAATCTACAAACCTTGGCATACTAGTTATGTAACTTATTTTATTATGACAATTAACAACATTTCACATGAATCTAATACTGTTAGAGGTCATGATAACATTTAAATGTTGTTGTTCAACTATTCTGACCAACATAAAATGATATGATTTTTTCAATGCACAACTTTTGTGTCTATTACATAGGTATATTTTAATTTTTTTATTTTCATTTGTTGTTTAAGCCAGTCCATCCAATTTTTTAAAAAATTAAAACAGTCACATGACTATATTAGGTGCCAGACCACCAATCTTTTTGAATTCTAAAATGACCATAAGAACATGTTGTTCGCTAGCTTCAAATTGTCTTTATCATTTTTCAACAGTTGAATAATAAATGAACTTTGAAGGGTTAACAAATATCCTTATCAACTAATATGATGACACTAACAAAACATATTTTAAATTTGTACCCATTCTTCTTTTCAGGTACAAGCCTCCTTCAGCTGAAAGTGCATCTCTGGATCCAACACCTGATTACATGAATGTACTTGGTATGGTGCTCAGTATGTGTGGTCTTATGCTAAAGGTATTTTATCTATTTTTTATTTGTACATTGCTATTCATCATGCATTCATCATGCATACATTGCTATTCATTTTAATATATGATTTTCTTTTAGTCTACTAAAAATTATTCGTTAAAACACTTATAGTTGCATTAATTCTTTTTTACCTATTCAACTCTAAAATTATAAATACACTTTGCTTTGAAAGTTTGTTCATATTTTTAATAACTTTTATGCAATTCTAGTTTATAAGTGTTTGATGGTTTTCTACTCAAATTATATAAAGACGAATATTATGACATTTTCAGTACTTGTATGATTATCAATACATCTTTGATTAAATTTTATTTTCATGAAATATACTGGAGAATTATACGTATTACATCACTCAAACCAAGCTAAAATGGATCAAGTCTGGATCAAAAAGAATTTTTGCTTTTAGGCTAAAATTTAGATTGTTTCTGCTGATAATTAATAATATGGTGTCATTTGTGTTCACAAATAGGCAAATTCATGTTTTTCGTTCAACACATTTTATTAGTATATTTTTGGAGTTACATAGAACGCTAACTAATGATCTGCTTTAAAAACAAATGAGACAATTGACATCGCCTTGAAACACGACGCACAATAATGTACTTAGTTAGTAGAGAATATTTAACTGCATTTGCTAAATACTGGTTGGTCAATTTCACCCCAGTCCATCTGGCTAAATAGGCTTCCAAAAGCTTCTATTGTTTAAATATATAATAGATAAAATAAACAGAACTAGATAACAATAAGGAATTACCGTGTTTCAGATCTATTTTTCATTTCCAATGTTAAGTAAGTAGTACCGTATTATAAAATATTATGGAATATTTTGGTATAAAACGCATATTAATTAAAGTCTAACTTTTCTAAAATTTATTGATTTTGTACGGTTACTTTTCGATACAATATTTAATCAAGGTGCTAATTATTAAGCAATACACTATTTTGTCTTTACTTTTACTTTTACTTTAATGAATATGTCTCAATTGTAGATGAAATGGGCTGCTTGGTTGGCAGTGTACTGTGCTTTTATCACATTCGCCAATTCTAGATCTTCTGAGGATACGAAACAAATGTTGAGTAGCTTCATGTAAGTTTAACGTATAATTTTATGTTTATTTAATTTGTAATATTAAATAGGTGCAATTATATTATTATTATCTTGAAATTATTAAAAATACAATATCCTGTTTTTAGGTTATCGATTTCGGCTGTGATAATGTCCTATATGCAGAATCCACAACCGATGACCCTGCCTTGGTGAAAAATAAGACTTTAATGGTTATTTTGAGGATCCCCTTGTTACCTTCCCTCAAATGGATATTTAAACATAAGTGAATAAATACCACGTCGAACTTTAATTTTAACTAAACTACAATTAACTATTATAATACGGTATTTTTACGCTTTCTTTGATATAAACTGTGTATAAATATTTTTCATGTGAAGTTTGCATTTTGTTTTACCTATATATATTGTGTTGGCTCGTATGAGTGTATGTACGGCTCATTGTATGAATATTATTATTTGTTTCCATTGTTATTGTGACCGTCTTGTCAATGTCATTTAAATACATTTTGCTATTGATATTATTTTTACATTTTTCCTTTAGTAGTTATGTGTGCGTACGCAATTAATCATTTTTTGTTTAGAGTATAATATTTTATAAATGGTGATGAAGAATTTAAAAATATATTATAAACATGAAAGCTGTGTAAATAAGTATAAAAAATTGCATTGTTTAAAAATGCTGTGTTTTGTTTTTCGAATTCTTCTCGAAATTTGTGATTTTACTTCTACCTTGGCCTATATTTAAACAAAACCAAGTTAAAATTTGAGTAATTTCGCAAGTATGAATTTGAAAGATACCAATTGCAAATTCGTGTTTGACACAAAATTTAAAAATACTACTGGTTATTTACTGCTAATTACTACTGTTCTAATGTATAATGTATATTTATTATGATTTAACATGTTTTCTATTTATTTATATAAAATTTATAAATAAATATAAATATATTATATATATAATATAATATAATTATATATAAATTTATATATTTATATAAAAATAACTATTGTTAATGTTTTCAATGCTTCTTTTCAGACTGAAATCGGATCAGTAGAAGTCCCCAAGGGGTCATACAATCCCGTAAACAAAAGGATTGTGTATGTGGGTAAGTACAGAGGGAGTATATTATTAAGCCCTTGAATTTTACTGACTTTTAAGATTTCATAATTTTTCAACTATTTGTATGACTTTTGTAAATAGGAGGGAGTGTCAATATTAACTTTATTATTTATTTTTAGAGACATAAATATGAGAACCTCTTCCATTTAAATGAGGCGCGTATTTGAAGTCAATTTATTAATTATATATATATAGGTGTCGCTTATCTTGAATAAATAGTGTCTCTGAGGAGCCTCTAGTGTAAATTTTACTGTATTTCCCATTGATTATCCTATATATATCAATATATAATCTTTACTTTGAATATGTGTTATAGGTGGCCTACCTGATGAAGCAGACAAGAAAATTGTTCACGCCGCTTTTATTCCATTCGGTGATATAATCGACATCAATATACCTCTTGACTATCAGACAGGTAAGTTAGTGTAATAATACCTATGCTTTAATAAACTTCATGAAATATGCTCAAATATGGTTTTCTTATTTTAGAAAAACACAGAGGATTCGCATTTATAGAATTTGAAGCTGTTGGGGTAAGTATTTAATTTTTTTAATATTTGGCCCAACTTGTTAAATTCTGCGTAACAGTTGCGCATAATTAATAACTGTCATTAAAAATGATCAATAACTGAACAGATTGCAATCAGAATACTTTTTTAAATAGTTATAAACTAATTGTTTATTGAAGATAATATGAAAATTATTAAATTCAGCAACGTATTGGAATATTATACCAAAATATTTCTGCAAACAGAACGTCTGAATTTGTCAAAGTTTACAGATTAACTGTAAACGGAACAAGGGTTAGAACAAAGTAGGTAAAGAATGAGGTCAACCTGCCTTGTTCTACTCCTTGTTCCATTTTACAGTTATTCTGTCCAACATAGTACATTTACAACATACAATACATAGTTATTCTGTACAAATAGTGACAGCTCTGTGATTATAGTTCTAACTTTTTAACAATTCTTTTTTGTGTCTGTAATTTACACCTTTTAATATATTTAATGTATAGGTAACCCTCTTTTGGAGTGAATATTTTTGAAGCATACTGTTTATCAAACTGTTTTGTATTAAATGTTGTAGTGAGTATTCCAGGCTAAAAATAAAGTTGTTGTGAAATTGTTTGTCTTAAAATTGCTTTATGATAACTTTTTACTCCGATTCAAGTGAAACTATTGATTTTTCAGGATGCAGCAGCAGCAATAGATAATATGGTAAGTTTGCTTTATTTTTAATAGTGAATGAATCTATAATATATAATTTTCTAACTTCACAATACTTCTACTCCAATTATGTATTTTATGTCACTATTTTAAATGCATTGTAGAACGAAAGTGAACTTTATGGACGAACAGTTCGCGTCAATATTGCTCGTCCAGTGAGAATTCGCGAAGGTTGGGGTCGAGCAGGTATGTATATATACATTATTGTATTATTTCAATCATTCGATTATTAATTTAGACAAATTTATTTACATATAATATTTCTTATATTTTGTGAACTGATACCGTGGCAATTGTGAATATTATAAATAAAATTAATTTGTAAAGTTTTTGAAATTTTCTAGATTAAGTATACTTTAATTCACATAAATATACAAATGTATGTGCGTTTGTATTAATTAGTAGTAAATTATGTTTTATTAACTTTTTTATTTTTATAATGGCCATTTTTTTAATCTTTGAAATTAATTCTTCTGGAAATAGTTTTTCCTTTTTACATAACAATACATGATCATATTAGTTGCTACAATTTGAAGTTTTTGTATTTTTCATTAAGTAATATAGGGCTAAGTAATCTCATACACGAGGTATCGAGTGTGTTAAAAACAATTTGATGATGTAATGATGATCTTTTTATAACCTTACATGCTTTCATAATTTTTCAGCATCTAGGATAGGAATTAAAATGTCATTAAAAATAATTAAAAATGGAACTTTAACGGACATTTTAATATTATTGTCGTAATTGTCTAAATGTTATGAAAATTTATATTTAATCTATATGCGGTTTTTATTTCATGTAATTAAAGTTACATCACTACTTAATATACAGGCATGTGATTTTTCTGGGGGTTTTCAGAGGAAACGTTCACTATTGTAATTCGTCCAAAACTTGTAAAAAATACACATGGCAGAGGGAGATAATGTGCTGGTACTGATTGATTCTGTGGTATGAATTTATGTTATTGTATGTATTTATTTCCACTTATTCACATATTGCTAGGGGAGACGAAAATTTGCGCCATAACATTTTTAATTTTATGTTTTCTGGTAGTAATGCTTTTAACGCATTCTAATTTTTAAAACCTCAAATTTTTTCACCTGTGTCACCGATTTTATAAACTTTACTGAACGTGTATAGCCATGCGTCACCAAAGATTGTTTTTACATTAATTTTTTGGGTTGTTCTTTGTGTGATACCAAATTTGATAATTTGAGCCATGCTTCATTTATAATTAATGGTAAAATAATACATTGTAATTGTTTTTGCTTTTATTTTACAACAATATACTGGACTATACTCTTTTAAGCTTGGTGGTATATTTATAATATAATAATGTTTCAAGTAGGATAGAACGAAATCATAATTTAAAATGATCAATAATGAATGGAAAGGAAAATTCATCGTGGAAAAGAAGGCACGGGGTTATTTAAAATAATTGTGGAATTGTTCATAAACTGTATCATTTTCTTGCTGCCGATGTGTTGTGTTATCCCAAACATGTTAAGGACTAAAATATAGTACTATTTAAAAAATAATAACTTTTATTTTTATTTAACGCTAAAGTAATTCGTTTGTTTGTTACACATAAAATAAAACCACATCCCTTATGACACTGTGTTCCCTGTTGGTCCCACTCAGTCTGGTCGGACGACAATTGGCTCAAGAAGTATGGCAACTCCTCCGACATTCCGCCTGCTGCAGCTGTGGTCTCTACTGGAGATGAAGCGGCGGATGCTGCAGGAGACAAGAGACCAGCTGCTGACAAAACGGTAGGTGTTACCCACCTGTTTACCCTAGCTGTGTCTGTGTCAATACTTGACAAAATGCTTGAACGTCAACGAATACCGCAATCTCTGATGTTTGAGGAAAACACGATCTTGCCACCGTCCCCATTATTTTTGTTTAACATTTTGATTTTCTATTCCATCATTTCCACTTTTTCTTCCTTTTCTACCCTTCCATTTTTATTTTTTGTCATTCCCCTCCCCTCTTTTTGATATTATTTTTTCGGTCGTCGAGAGATGCGTTACCTCTTTTTTCCCTTGTTCAGATCAAGTATATGGTTCCCTCATAACTATTGTAGTTTTTTTAGTATAATAATTTATAAAATTTAATAATTAAAAAAAATTATTTTATAAAAAATTATGAATTTTACTTTCAAATCGTTATCTATTCTAATTATTAATAAAACAAGCTTGTGTCAACACCATATAACCATCTTCTCTTAGTCGTCAGTATTCCGGTTTTTATTTGAATCCTGTTTAGAGCGATGCATCGGCTAGCAAACGACCCAAAACTGACGCATCACGTCCTCAGGTGTTTTTTGATATCAAGATTGGAAGTCGTCCCATCGGTCGCGTTGTCATTGAGTTGAGAGCGGATATTGTGCCCAAAACTGCCGAGAACTTTCGTATTCTCTGTACGGGAGAGAAGGGATTCGGCTTTTCTGGATCGTCTTTTCATAGAATCATTCCACAATTCGTATACTTTTATTGCAGCATTATATCTTATTTACATGGGATACTACTAATAAGTATTATGTCGATTTTACTTTGTATAATTTATAGATTATTGTATTCAATAAAATTTTCTGTTTTATCTGTTTCTAAAATATACCAAAATTATAAGTCGTAGTTTCGTTAGTTGCAAAGTGTTAGGTACAAGCGGGAGTCATCTAAGGTTTTTTTAATTCTTTATACTGAGTGCCTATATTTATAGAATGATAATAGAAAACAAGAAGAAGAGTGGAAGCTCTGTGCTCATTGAGCATACACAGCATACAGCACAAATTTAAAATAATGAGTTACTCAAAATTGAAAATTTTAAAACTGATAAATTATGATCAGAAGGAATTGTTCGACTATGGATGGTCTGAATAGTACACTTATATTTGTAATATAATTTTGTTGTGAATTTTAGCCCTAATTTGCATTGTGTTTTATGATAATTATACCGTACTCAAGTGTAATTACACATAAGTAATATATGTGAATTTAAATAACATTTCCACAATACTATTTTTTAATGAAATATTTTTTTCTGTTCAATTTGCACTGTTTTCAATTACCGAAAAATTAAAAACCTAAAAACATTGTTATATTACAATATGAAACCTTTTGTTCTCTAATACTGTTATGTAGATATCATATATTTTGTAAAATATTATAACTAGAACTGCCAACATATTTATCTTAGGATACCAAATATATTGTGACAAGTGTATAACTTATATTCAAAAGTAATAATATTAAATCGATATTAAAAACCAATTTTAGGAATTTTTATATACAAATGAGACGTCACTCGCCCCTTGTTCTTCAATACTCCAGTTTGTGTTTGAAATTTTGTTTTACAGAGAGAACTATTTATTCATCATTAACATTGCATAGATAAGATGGTTGGTTACCCTTCTTTCTAACTGAATAATGATTCCCTTATTCAAGAAAGTCTACATTTACGACTGTTATCAACAGTTATTTTTCTTAACCATAAATATGACAATATAGATGTGTCAGGGTGGTGACTTTACCCGTGGTGATGGTACCGGAGGAAAGTCTATCTATGGAACCAAATTCAACGATGAAAACTTTATCTTGAGACACGAGCGCCCAGGTGTGTGGACATTTTTTATCTTGTCTGGAACGATGCACACTGCATTTCAAACTGTTGGGCATTAAATTAATTGTTGATAACGTTTATTTCGAATCTATTGTGATGGTTTTCTACGTGTAATTGATGTATGTTTAAAAATAATAATCCTACATTAGTTTATTATAAAATTAGTAAATTTCGATTATGACTATACTAATGTGTACAAAATAAATGGTATTATAATATTTTGATATTTGAAGATTTTTTATAACGTTACTTTGTTGGTATTTGTCGTTAGTTTTATTATTAGTACTAGTTATTGTTAGTCAGCCAATTAGATTAATTTCCTTACGTATTATTGTAGCATTGTGAAAATTATATATATATTGACACCAAAGTAATGACTTGGACTTGTTTCAGGTACACTTTCAATGGCGAACAGTGGTGCGAACACAAATGGCTCACAATTTTTCATTTGTACCGAGAAAACTGACTGGTACGTTGCAGTTTGTTGTTTATCAAACATAGATATCTTAATGTTACAGAATGAATGTACAATGACCTCCTTCCTTATGGAGGGTAGCTGTTGTAGCCCACTATTTTAAACTATGTTATAGGAAATATAGTTTTTTAAATTTGTTATTTGCATATATTGTATGTATGTGTTTATCACGCATCCCCTAAAAGGATAACTAAATAGATTGACTTTTTTTTAAATTTGAAAATGTTTTTGCTGTTGTGTTTTTTAAAATGTTATTGCCAATTGGCAGATCATGAAATTTTGAGTTTTAAAAATAAAACTAAAGTAAACATATAGAAACACTATAAATAACGATCATATTATTTACTAATCAAGTCAATTACTGCATCTGCTAGCATTATGGCTTTTAGACTATACAATTATTCACTATTATTTGTAAATAAATCGTTCTGTGAACTTGTATGATGGCAAAAATAT
Organism: Coelogynopora nodosa; assembly: GCA_034780555.1. Taxonomy (NCBI): domain Eukaryota; kingdom Metazoa; phylum Platyhelminthes; order Proseriata; family Coelogynoporidae; genus Coelogynopora; species Coelogynopora nodosa. Next base: position 9,885 of record JAUZND010004037.1, read on the forward strand.
GGAGGGTAAGGAACAGAATCCAATAAAGTGCTTTATTTAATTAAGTGGTGCGATTTTTTTTGTTATGTAGGTCATAGCGATTAATAATGGTGCGATTTATGTTTTTATTATAATGTGTGGTCTTGTTTGTTTATTAGACCGTGAACAAAAGAAACTGAGCACAATAACTATACATTCTATAAATATTAGTTGTAAGCGGTATGTGTACCATTTCTAGAAGTATAACAAGTCATTAGAACCTTATACTAGAAAACAAATTGTCTTGTAAATGATTCTTTCAAGTAGGTTTAAATGTGTCTGGAGAATAAGGGTTTAATTCACTCATTTTCCGTCTTTTGTTGACCCTTATCATGTAGATATGTTTTTCAAATTTCCATACTCAGGTTGGGGAGTACGGATCCCTGCTGTATTTAACATAATGCATTTTTTAATTAAAAATAATAATTTAAAAAAGAAAGCCAATAAGGTGAAGAAAATAAAAAGTTGTATAAAATAATAATCACTTTTGGAAAAAAGCTAATAGGTACTCAATACACAAATGTACAGTCATCACATTTTTCAAAATACTTTATAGTGAACAGATAAATCGACAGAACAAGTATTTTAATGAAAGGAACGGTTGCACGGACAAGATCTGGAAAGGAGTTCCAATATCTGACATCTCTGGTTGAATACAAATGTTTAGTGCAATTTTAATGTGTGTTGTTTATAATTTAAGTATTATGACACGAATTATCAAGTTTAAAGAAGTTACTAATGTTGAAATCAACAAGTCCATTTATGATTCTAAAGCAGAGACAGATATCAAAGTATATACATCTGTATTCAAGAGATTTTAATTCAAGAACAAATAATATTAATAAATAATTATGTGCATCTATATGACACTTGGAGCAGATTTGTTTGGTGAATCGACGTTATACTTTTTCAACCAGCTTGATATCCTTAATTAACTGGAGACTCCAAACTGACGAGGAGAAAGAATCCAAAATTGGACCGACTTACTAGTTGGTGAAAGCGCGAACTAAACGTTTTATGATCTTTGGATAAAAATTGATTTAGAGATTTTTTTCTTCGTAATTTTCATTAAAATTACTAATTTATTGAACTTACTAAAACATGTCAGAGAAAATTTCAATTTGAGTTATATTATGCGCTAACTAATAATTCATAATGTAAGCAAACATAATTATTTTGTGCCCTTTTCCAAAATTAAATTACAGGTGTTATAAGCAGGTTACTGATTTATTTAATAAAACACTAATATACATACTAATTGATTTCGTTATGAAAATTAATGGTGTCTATTTTGTCATTAAAGTCATATATCTTTATATTAAAACATATAATTTGTCATTTTAAAATATTTATTTACTTTATTAAAGTTAAATCTCCGTTGATATCTAACTTTTTTCTTATGCCTTCATATGTGGAAGGGGGTATGGCAATTTTTTTCCAATAAATTGATTGAACTATATAATGTATCATGACCCTGATTTTTTACTCAGTATATATACAATATACTTAATATCGAATATGTATCATTATCATTTTGAATATTTTTTATACCATCAAAAAGGGTGTTATTATTGAACTATTTTTATATTATTATTATTATTAACAATCGTATGTTTGTACATTATATCGAGCTTTTCCTGTTTTCACTTAGGCTGGATGGTAAACACGTTGTATTCGGCCAAGTGACCGGTGGAATGGATGTCGTCAAAAAGATGGAGGTAACCTTGCTCATCCTACATATACATTTAATTAAGTCATATTGTTTCGTAAAACCTTTAGCTTTTATATTTTATATACACCCATGGACAAAAGTAACCGTCCACCCTAATTTTGTTTTGTTTTTTGTGTTTATTTTTTTATAAAGAGAATTTGAATAAAATTAATAATATTGTTCCTAACTTTTTTTATTAAACAAATATGATAAAAAGACATTTACAAAAAATAATGGGTAATATAGAATTTAGTTTATGTTCAATAAATATTTAAAAATTAGGGTGGACGGTTACTTTTGTCCAGGGG
>JAUZND010004038.1:1554-11920 GCA_034780555.1 Coelogynopora nodosa
AATTTTGCATACTCGTTATTAGAATTTATAACTTAACTGTTTACTCCATTGTGTATATTGATTTTGCATTTCAAATACATTATCTTTATGGGGTGACATTATTGTCTGTGAATTAACATGTATTTTTAGCTGTATATTATTTCATAGTATCTATTTCCAATTTTGCATACTCGTTATTAGAATTTATAACTTAACTGTTTACTCCATTGTGTATATTGATTTTGCATTTCAAATATATGATCGTTATGGGGTGACGTTTATCACCTGTGAATTAACATGTATTTTAGTTTGTATATTATATTTTTTACTTTTCTTATATAGTATCTATTAATAATTTGGTATACTCGTAATTAGATTGATTATGCATTACAAATAAATGGACGTTTTTATAGGGTAAAATTTACGTTTATTGTGTGCGATATCATGCACCTATAGTATACGACATAACAAATTATAATTTTTACAATATTGATTTACTCTCGAATTGTATTTTTACTTGAAGTATAAGGGTATAATTCTATAATACAATTAATTGTATTATAGCTATATAGCTGCATTTACTCTTATAACAGTAAAGGAGGTAGGGGTTGCCTACAATTATTACACATATGTTTTCATCATCTGTATAGTGAAAAACTTGCACATGAGATTGACTGAAGAAATAGTTAAAAACCGACTAAAAAGCGAATACAAGCATTTTCATAAATTTTAACAAAATATTAGTACTAACATGGTATTGTAAAAGTGATGAAGTTGTCACAAGTTAGTATGTTAGCATCCTACAAGTTAGCATCCTATTAGAATTTGTTCTGTTTTATAAAAATATGTATGAGCCAATTTAGATATCCTTAATTTACCCTCAGTATTTATTTGAAAATTGTTCAATGTCATTTTGGTGAATTTAATTCAACGGTTAAAATTGTACGACGATGTCAATTTAATATTTTATTTTAAATCTAACTAACTTTCAAACCATTTGATTTTGATTTTAAAATTTATTAACAATGTAAACTTGTTGAAAATTATTCAATGACTTTTTAAAACATCATTAGAAAATGTTATCGTTTCATGAACAGCTACTATTTGAAGACTACTAACATATATCAATTTCATAACGCATACCTCGATCAGTTGTTCAATTAAAAAAAATTGCTGACATTCGTGTAACGTAAAATTTTTAATTACTTATATAGGGCCTTTAGCCTCAACTAGCACCTAATGTATGCGGAAATCATATAAGAATATCTTTAGTCAGTGAAGTATCTTTAGTCAGTTAGGCAACGAAACGATACAGACGCACAGATATAAAATTAATGAATGTTTAATTTTGGCTACGTTATTTTAACTTCCGTTAATATTTCAATCTACAAATTACAATCAAATCCGCATAAGTCGAATTTTTGGGACTATAAAAAATATCCCACTTATCCAAAAATTGGAAATATACCGAAATGATGACACACACTTTATTGCTTAGTAGTAATAAGATGCCATACATTACGTAATTATTGTTATCACTTTAAAAGAACTACTATATTGCCTTCAGTGAACTTCATTCAATAAGACTTTAAAACAATTTATTTTTATTTACATCTCATCGTTTTTCAATATAATTGTAAATAAAATGATCTGGAAACTATTTTGAAAATACAGAATTCCTCTTTTCTGGATAATTATTAAATTATGCGTCTTTGCAAAAAGTACATATTTCATTAATAATTAAAGTCAAATTATCGGCAAGAAACTTCATATTATTAGTAACTATATATTAATATATAGGGTGCCTGAGTAAGGGCATAAATTCCCTGGGGAATACCCCTACTAATTTCAACAAGAGGGAATGAGAAACAAATATCTTAGATAGGTGTTATTTTTATAAATAATTAAAAGTGTTTATTCTACTTATGTGCAAAATATCAGACTTGGAGATAATATTGTTCAACTTATTCGGATAACCGTGGAGGAGGGTGTTTTACCCTCCCCTAGAAAACCAAACTTCCTATCATCCGATTAAGCTGAAATTTGGTATACAGATACCTTAAGATTTGTCGATCGATTTTTATTTTCAGAAAAATTAATTAATTGGTATCATTTTTATGACCTGATTAAGTGATAAATGACATTTAGGAAAATAACCATATATATGATATTATATATATTGACCAATAGCTTTTTGTTCAATGCAACCAACTGACTTGATTCTTTTTGCATCTGATTGCAGATCACAAGATCTATATCTGACGTGATATTTTTGTAATTATACTACTTATATAAATAAGCTATTAGTAGTATAAATGCTTTTGAGTATTATTTGTTCGAGTTTAAATTATTCAAATTAAATGGATATAATTTATTTTTTCTATAAAAATATATCAATAATAACACCATTATCTTCTCTGGTATGTAAAGATATTCGAAATTATATTTGTTTTAGTTAGATAAAAGTAATTTAGCCACGGAGTAAAAAATCAGGCTCATACTCGTACATTACTTAGTTCGATCAAAATCATGATTTCTTTGAAAAAAAAATTGCCATACTGAACTCCTTCCACGTACGAAGGGTTAAATGAATTCAACTTATCAGTACTTTTAAATATTATTTAATAAGGAAATTTTGTTGTCGACTCATCTGGATTAGACTGTATAGCATTTTGTGTCACCATAATGATTAGTCAATCATTGCTCATATATCAGGTTCAAAGAATACACCATTCCAAATACAACAAAAACAAGTAATAATCGATTAAAAAAATTCAAACACCCCTTTACTAGCTTCCAAACAAAGTATCATTTAAAACAATAAATGTAAGTCTCATTCGAATTTAGTGTATTTACAAAATAAGCAGGTAGAATACAATATACTTTATACATGAATAATTATAATGATTGACACGAGTTTTAAAATTTCAAAAATTATTTCCTTAAACTAGTACTAGTGTCTCCTTAACGCCGTTTAGTGGTCTTTTTGTTCGGTTTTTGAGGTCCACTTGATCCGACACGCTCCCGTTTGCTTTGCCAGGGCGTTTTGGCCAACTTTTTGTCTCTGCGAGCCAAAGCAGGAACATTATCTTCGTCGTCGCCACCGCCCTTATTTTTCGAGAAACTTCTTAGTTGTTTGGCCTTTTTGGGGCATCCAGCCTTCTTGGTAGCAGCATCTGAAAAACAGTAAATCACAAAATGATTAAAAAGATTTCTAAAAGCTAATATTACAAAGTTTATAATAACCATAAAAATAACTCTAGGTACAAAATGTTCTATTTTTATACTACAACACTGACTGACTATCAAATATTTATTTTCAATGGCTGGATAAGTTTCCACCTACTTCATTCCAAAAAATTAGTTATTATTGGAAACATGGTATCAATTAATACTCCAGAAGAACAACTGATACAACATACCATCATCGTTAGTACCAATAATCTTTACATTGTGTTTTAACACATATGTGGCAACAGTTAATACAATCACCCGATATATTTCCGCGCCTTAATTGTACATTTTAAAGCATTGTCATACTCATCTTTTGTCAATGACAATGTAACTTATAAAACAACATTAAACAAACATGGTGTTTGATCCATATAGCGAGAAATCAATACTATATAAATTCATATAAACCATTATTAAATGTATTAATAATATAGTATTACTGTACGAATAAAACCAAATAAAATTATATATACAATACATGCTATATCAAAAAAAAAATGTAATTATATTTTACATAAAAATGTATAATCCCGCTATAACAAACTTTTTAAAATAGTTTATTTATGATGCTCGCGATCCAGTCAAAATATATTTCAGAGTCGAAAATATTCCAGGGTTACGCGGTTAACTATAAAAATAAACCCCCCTTTGATCAAACAAAAGTTACAAATACAAAATGAATTAATTACGAACATAAAGCGCAAATCTTGATAAAAACAATAAACAAACACGATATTTTCTAATTCTGGTGGTACCTATATGATGTACAAATTATATACTTGACACCTATTACGTCTGCAGGTAATATACTAAAAACTAAAAACAAATTACGCAAAATTCGGTTATCCAAGTTGATTATAATATATATACGGGAGATCCAGGACACGGCTCTGCTATTATTGTTGTAAAAGGCTTGAACTTTTGATACCTCGTTATTAAATCTGCTTCATTATAAATATATTGAAGTATTAAATTCTAGAATTAAATAACTAAATAATACTAACAGCCTGGCCTATCTGTAATTGTTTAGTATTATTTTAAATGGAAAAAAACTATTACATTCTACAATTAAATAACTAAATTTAAAATAGCCTATCTGTAATTGTTTAGTATTTTTTTAATAGAAAAAAATTAGGGTTTAAAACTTTAATATCAAAGTAAAATACTTAATAGCTAAAATAAAATAGCGAAAGACTAAACTTTAGAATATAAAGCTAAAATATAAAATTTAACTCTAGGTGTTCTATAGGGAGATGAAATTGGCATAACTTACTCAAAATCTACTAAGAAGATAGATTTGACTCAAAATTAGATAACAAATATAATTTACTTTTAAGAATTCCAAATTTTTAGGCAGAAACTAAAACATTATCACATTGTTATTATTAATAAAATTCTTCTGTACTTGTTTCCTATTCAATTAATTATGATTGGCGCTAATAGGCATATAATCAGGCAACTGATTAAAGCATTTATTTTAGAATGATTAAAACAATGCAAAACGCATTGAAATATAATTCTAATTTAATAATATGTATATATATATATAGGCCCAGTTTCGATACGGCTTCATATAAGGTATAACGAAAACGCACAGATGAAGCTGTAAGGCAACACGTAGGATATATTAAAAAAATGTAATATACGAAGTATTCAAATAAAATTGTTAATGTTTTAGTTCTATATTCGTTTTCCAGATAATATGTTTGCCATTATACTTACTGCAATATTAGATACAATTAAATTATGTATTTAGATTAGCTGTAAAAAGACTAGATCGTAGTGTTCTAAAGTATTAGTGAATAACTAAATATGCTGATATGGGCTAGGCAATTATTGCACTCAATTGACAAAACGAGTCTCATATTACGTCATTTCGTTTGTTTTACAAGCCTGTTTATGCAATATTGTACATACAGTTATACAGAGCAGATCGTTAGGACATTTTTTTCAGGTTAACTAAATATGCTATTACTTGCTAGTATTATGGTTTATCTAGTACTCTGAAGTACACCACCTTCAAAGCCTATAATAAGACATGGTTAAGTGGTACTGCGCAACAATTACATTTCAGAATAGTCACTATTGAGTGTAATTCGACTATTTTAGTTGCCTGTTAGAAATTCATATGCATCGGATATTGTACAACTAATCTCTTTATGTAAACAAAAACATTAAAAAAAACCATAAAAATGTCAATACTGCATTATAAAAGAGGTAAATTTAACGAAGTCACCAAACCTTGAGTTTAATATATCCGGTATACTAATATTTAAATAAAATATGTATTTTTGCTGGGAATTAAAAAAGATGCGATTATATCCTGTTTCCATTATAACTAACTGCATTATACTTAATTATAATATTATATAAGCACATTTACTGCTGTAATACATAATATATATATAAATATATTTAATCGACTGTTCCCCATTTTAAAACACCGTTAATTATACAATTAATGAAATACACACTGCCTATATGTTCCATACTAGTTACGTGAAATATGAAATAAATAACATTTTAAAACATATACAATTATTTTGCAAATATTTTAATTTACAATTAAAATGCAAAATGTTAACACAAACAGGCGCTACAGCTATAAAACCTATAAGGAAGGACAAAAACGCAATTTTCTAAGACTTTTGAATATACATTTTGTAAGACTGGAATTTTATATTGGTCAGTACCGGTGGAGTACTCACTGCTGACTACTCACCTAACTTGCGCTTGCCAGCCTGTTGCTCCCGGAACCAGCTGACCCTGTGAGATGGCGGCTCGGCAGCGGTGCCCTCCCTGGCAAGCAGACGCTCCGCCTTTGTGATCTGCAGCTCGGCAGACCGCGCCTCGCGCTCCTCACGCTCCAGACACAGGATCTCGGCCACGTCGAGCTCCAGGGAGGAGATACGTTCGCGGTACTTCTCGATCACACCTGGTGACATGTGTTATTGAGTTATTGAGGTACTCTAAGACATTTACACTTGAAGTTTATATATTACTACTCGTATTTTAATCATTTAAAGTAAACTCAATTGTCTAATTTTCGTAGTTTATTCATTAGTTATAAAGCAATTAAAACATAATAATCTGATCTGTATTCTTTTTGTAATTTAGTAAATTACGCTTTTTTTTGTTATTTCAAGAAATATCCCCAGTTTTGGTAAACATTGTCCGAAATAAATATATTGACATTATGTATTTTTTATCTAAGAATATTATAACATGATGGCTTACTGGTATGATTATAAATACCAAACAAAACGGAATATAAAAGAAAACAAAAATGTGTTACATGTAGATAATTAAAAACTTAAACTTGTTAGAATGAAGTAAAAATATTTTTGTAAGATTGATTTCAGAAAAGTAAATTTTTAAAGTGGTTAATACATTTCAGAAGAACAAACCTGCTACGGTCTTTTGTGGCGTCTATAAAATAACGTCAGTCTTACAACATTTATTTTATCACATTTAATGTTAAAGTTAATAATCTGATCCATCCTGCATAACAAAATATTAACAAATATTATACTGATTATTATAATTATTTTGAGAATGATTTCATGGGAAATCATGATTCTACTTACTTGGATTTATCGTTCTTGCCTTGACTGTACCCTCTTTGACGATTTGCTTCAATACTTTTCTTTCTCCCTCACCAACTAATGTAACAGCTCTGTTAAAGATAAAAATCATAATATTCAATCATGACTAAATTAGTAAGCAATTGCATTAGTAATGCAAGCTAGTAAGTGTACCTAATCAATTTGTACAATAATACACCGAAAAATTAGTATTGTTTTATTCAGTTTTATATATTTAAATGTATATACTTTACATAATGATTGTTGATTATACTCTGTACAGATGATGTGTATGATTATTTTATGTTCTGTACTACTACAAGTAGTATAACATTTAATTCAGATATAAATCAATTTTATATAAAAATTATAGTTGTTCCAACAATTAAAATTATTCACTGATAAGTTATAATAAAATCGCGATAGTATTTACTCACCTTCCAGATTTTCCAGCGCGTGCTGTTCTGCCAACTCTGTGGATGTACTGCTTCATGCTTGCCGGAAGATTGAAATTGATCACCTGTAAAATTGAGGAGAATTATCAAATTACGACACTATAAAGAAAAAACTGATGACGAATCTAGACATCTAAATAAAAGTATAATATATTGTATGACAAAGCTGATGTGGCTAAAAAAATTTAAATTTTTGGCTATACATAAGTTTAAACTAATACATATTATAGCTACAACATAGTAGTTAAATAACAATTTAGTGTATCTATTAAATAAATTATAAATATACAGCAAAACAGTTCATTAATTTTTTTCCTAGCATTTCCTCCTGATTGACCCCCAAATGTAGTTAACGGATAGCCGATATTGATTGTTTTCTTTTTTTACATTTAGGTCTGTTGCTTCTTCAAATGTTTTTTGGTATATATCTTATTTATTTTTATGAAAAGTTTGTTATTTTTAACAATTACAACAATAAAAATCCCCCGAAAGTAGATAATCTAAAATCGCAGTAAATACGTTTAGTATAAAAACGCAGGTCACATAGCAACGATACAATTTGATGAACAGTCCCCTCACAGTGGTAACATTGAGTATGTCCAATCCTCTGGAAGCCAAATCCGTGGCCAGCAGAACATCGACCTGCTTTGTCTCCGAGAATTTCGCCAATGACTCGAGCCGCTGTGCCTGGGTCATGTTGCCATGGAGCTCTGCACAGTGCAGCCCGAGCAGACCCAGCAGGATATGCATCCGATGACAGGCTTTCTTGGTGGGCAAGAAAACGATGGTCCTCGAGTCGAAGGCTCGCACCAACAGGGAGACCAACATGGCCTCGCGGTCACCCTCTCGTTGGGGTCGGATACGGACAAACTCCTGCTGGAGGCGGAGAGCCATGTCCTGGTTCTGGTTGACAAAGATTTTCACCGGGTCCTTCAGGGACACTGTCGCCAGCTCTTTTACCTACCGGGGTGGGGGATTACCATGTGCAACTTGTATATATTATGTTGATAATGATAAGTAAAGTGCATTTGTTGGGTTAACACACAACACATTGAAAGCACGTGATATAACTATAAGGAATGTCCAATATTACGGATAACTAAATTATTTTTACTATATTAACAGTGGCCGCGAATTTAGAAGATCATAATTCCAGTATTATCGAGCACTAACGAGTCACTCTTTTTTAATTGAATGGAATTTTCAATTTACTGTACGAAAATTAAAAAAAAGTATAACTTAAAGAAGTAAAAATGATGTTTAATAGTAAAAAGATTAAAACGTTCAATAGAAAACATGTTATTAGACCAATACAACGAGCGTATTGATTGCTTGAAAGAATAAAAAAATAATACAGTTCAATAATTGCATATACATACTTCTAGAACTTTCAAAACAAATACAAATTTCCTAGAATTGCGGGAACATTTTATAAGAACATGTACTTACATCTTCAGTCATAGTTGCTGAAAGCAGCATTGTTTGACGAGCTGTTGCGCATTGGCGGATAATCTCCCTGATCTGATCTGTGAAGTATTCATCCAACATTCTATTGCAAAATAAAAAACATATAACCATGGTATAGACTGACTCGTTGGATTGTTACATCGCTGATTTGGATTTCTTAACTTTCAGTCAAAGATGAATGTCAACAAATAAGTCAAATAGAAACAAACGCGTTCCATTACCTTCGCATGTGTAAATTAGACATGTAGCCAGACTTCACAGCACTTAGCAGTATAAAAGTAAGTAGGAAAATAGGCTAATTATATTTATTAATGCGTCATATAAATATACAGTTTCCTTCTCCCGAATAACAACCATACACAACAATATCATCCTTTGAATAGAGTAAAAGAATTCCAAGACTTTTTTTTAAACAGTTTTATGGCTAGGCATTTGTTATATGTATTTATAAAATAGAAAAATAGATATGATTAGATTATACTATACAGAGATAAAATAAATAATAACTACAGTAAAAGTGCATTCCTCACAAAAAAATGCTTTATAAAAAGTACACGTGCTTAGCAATTATATCTGTTTAAACCTACCTAATTAAAATTTACATATTAACGAAGAAAAACGAGAGGAAAATAGGCAATACATAATTAAAATAATAAGAAAAAGGCGAAATTCAACAAAAATAGGAAAAATAGAAGGTCTGTGAGGCCTGTAGATTGGATAATATTATACCTAAAGTCTAAACGCTTGCTGAAAAGACTTAAAAAAACTAATTATATTCACCAACGGTGATGACCATAGATATATAAATAGTAACAATAGATACATATACCAAAACTAATGAAAAATAAATCAAATCAGCAAATATTTCGAAAGGAGTGAACTTCAACATTCAGGTTAATCATTAAACTATAAAATACTCGATGAAATTATTTTCAAATACTTAACTATATATAATATATATATTTGTAATAACTTACATCATTCAAAAGCTAAGAACTTTTCATATATAAAAGTATAAAAAATGTGTACATAACTAATATCAAATGAACAATGTTAAAAATAAGCTAATATATTTCTCTTTCCAATGAATTTTCAAAAAGCAGTAAACACTTATAGTTTATAAAATAACCGTTTTATGGTTTAAACCTAACGCATACCATTGTAGTACTTCGTTTGAAAGTTCTTACATTTTTATGGTGTGATAACTATAGGTTATGTATGTCCTTGGCAAATAAATCTTGAATATCACATAATAGTTATACAAATAATAATATTTATACAAATAAGTATAATAATATTTAACAAAAAAATAATTGTACAACTAAAAAAATAATGAAAATATACTATAAATATTTATGAATGATGGTATCTTTAAAAGAAACTGTAAAATCTTACTAATCTATTAATATGTCACTTAAAGGCGTAAAAACGTCAATTTTATTATATCTAAATTAAACAGGGTGTCTACAGCATAGACAATTTCAAATTCCAGGAGATTCCCAGGATTTCCATGAGAAATTCAAGAGAAATTCCAGGAGATTTTTAAACAAAAAAATTAAACAATATATATTTTTTTGAATAGCCTCCAACCACCCCTTATAGCTATTCCAACTCCACCTTTATATTTTAACAACAATAACAACATAA
>JAUZND010004039.1:0-11920 GCA_034780555.1 Coelogynopora nodosa
CGACAATTGTATTTTTTATAACTTAAAATAGAAATCTAAATGTTCAAAATTAAAGTAGTTTTTTTGCTTCTCCTGAAAAAATTGAAATGACGCTTAGGCCACTTAGACTTTGTAGCAGCGAATTTATCAAAAAAGGAAATATAATCGATTCTTTTAACTAAAACTTTAGAATAAAAATCCTCCATTACCCAAAATACGAGTAAGAACTAGGCAGCAGTATTTAATATTTTTTAAATTGTTGAAATGAGATGAACACACACATGTTATAAATTAGGGGAACACACATGTTATAAATAAACACACACATGTTATAAATGAACACACACATGTTATAAATGAGATGAACACACACATGTTATAAAGAAACACACACATGTTATAAATAAGATGAACACACACGTTATAAATGAGATGAACACAAACTTGTTATACATGAAATAAACACACACATGTTATAAATGAACACACACATGTTATAAATGAGGTGAACACACATATGTTATAAAGAAACACACACATGTTATAAATGAACACACACATGTTATAAATGAGGTGAACACACATATGTTATAAATGAGGTGAACACATTAATGAGATGAAGCCTTTCATATGTGACATATTTATACCTATTTTAAAAACCACATTTTAAAATGACAACGCGCATGTAAATAGTATACCGCTAAAATAGTATCGATTGAGCTTTTATTACTATAATAAATTCTTCTGGCTATATCTAATCTATCAGTTAAATAGAGAAAATATCAATTTATGAGATTAAATATTATGTCGCAAGTTAAGATTGATCAAAATGGTTGTTTAGTGTTTAGGCACGTACGCCGGCATAATTCTAAGGATCGAACCATTCTTTCTTGATCGAACCATTCTACACTAGGATTTAATAGCATAATTGTTATTGATTTGTGTTTTGGCTCTCCCGACTTGTCATACGATCCTTATTGATTACTATCTAGGGTGCATTGATAGCGCTAATTTCCTTGTCTTTCACTCAGCTTTGTTTAAAAATGCCATGTTATGAACTACTGTCTTTTTTGTGAAAATTATATATATATCTACTTGACCTTGACATGCATGATATACTAACGATTGTCATGTGCGTTGTTGCAATAATTTATGAACAAGTATAAGTTTTTGTTAGTGTATTGTAATAGAAAGACAATAGTTTGCATTTTTATGACTTACTGAGCCTTATTGTTTTCGATATTAGTGTTGCAGATTTCAGAAAAGTTAATGTTGAACATTTTAAAGAAGATATTTGTCAGCTAATATAAAGAAATAACAATTATACGTCACCAGAGTGAGAAATGCTTTCATTATTGTTAAGAAAGTCATTGCGGATGTATTGAATATTAACGATATGTGCATTTTAAATTATTTTATTTGACTTTTTTTAATGTTCAACTTCTTATTTACACTGTTTTGATTAAATGAATACATTATATAGATTTTTGATCTATTGTTTTTTAATTTTTTTATTACCAGTGTAATCATAACTGATGGAGACATCACAATGGATGTGTGAGAAATATCTTGGACATGTTTTGGTTATAATCTAGGTAGCCAAAAAAATTGATGTAAAGTTTTAGTAGTCTCAGTGTTTTTTAATCTAATTTACTCTTAGATAAAACACTTGAAACTCTTGTAAAATTGAATTAGAGTAAAACCCCTGAAAATGGTGAACTTCATTAGCATTATCACCAAATCTGTCCAGCGTTTTTTTTCTATTTTCCCCCTTAGCAGGTTTGGTTATCACTAAAATAGATAAGATGTGACAACCAGCTTGTTCGTATATTTTCAGGTTCTGTACGAGCCCTGCTCCCTGGTAAACCTCTGCTGGGATCTTGTCCACGAGTTCATCAAGAGTGTCTTCCCGGATTGTGTCCTCGAGGATCCCCCCAATCAGTACTTCGCCTCCACTCGGAATACCAAGTTCACTCCCCAGCACGCTATTATGCAGTACCTTGAGCACATGAATCGGGTCAGAAATATGACCAATGTCCCCAAGACTAATCTAGAGGACTCTATGTCCTATGGAATGAGATAACGGTCGTCTATGCATTGTGTATTGTATATATTGTACGTATTGAAATCATTTTATATTGTTGCATGTTTTATATCAATAAATTGTTTTTTGTGAAAAAATTATATTTTGATTTGTAATTATGATCTTGAATGAATAGAATTGGTTTTGTTTGTTGTATTATATAAAAATATTATTTTTTAAACATTCGAGGAGTTCTGCTTTCTTTTAGTATTCTTTCTTTATCTAAAACCTTCATTATATATACTTTAGAAGCAGTGTTATTAATTTTAGTATTTTTTCTAAATTCCAATACGGTGAATCTATAAGAACAAAATACAATTGTTTTTTTTCTTACTAAATAAACAGAGTTATGTTCTATTTTCATTTGAACACTTGATGTCTGATACATATACATTTATATCAGTAGCTGTCTAGGCTTAATATATATTTATATGACAGACAATTATTTTGAAAATAGGGTACCTTGAAAACTTATTATTATTATTATTAGTATTCACAACCGGCATTAATGAACAGGCCTAGATTATGTAAGTTTGTATGTCATGTTTAAGGTTGCTATAGAACGTTGCATTTTCTTAACACGGCGTGTTTTTATTTATTTGTGAAAATACGAATTAACAATGTAAGGGTTGTCAGAAGTCCGGATTTATTAACTTTTTAATGGGTTTTGTAAATCTTTGAATACTGCAATGAGATTTATTAAAAATATATATAAGTGTGGTGGGTCCCATGTAGATATTCTCGGATATAGCCCGGATTTTAATTGAAAATATACAGGATTTCAGGCTTTTTTAATTATGAAATGTTTAGTGTGTATTTAAGCTTTTGGATAAAATTAGGCCAATTTTTTTCACTTTGCGTGGTTACGGTTTTACCTGCGGTTGTTATATATATATATATTTTACAGCAGGGGTGTAGTGATCTGTAACAAATGTTTACTTTGATTTTTAATTTTGCAAGTGTGGTTCAGTTCTACAGGCCGATGCACCACAATAGCCTATATTTGCAGTTTGCGTAACTAACAATATTTCCGGGTGTCGAACCCCCCACCCCACAAGGAACTGTCCATTTCTAGACCACCGAATTTTCATTAACCCCTACTTTGTCCAATATACTGATTTCGGGAGATGGCAGTCCGCGTCCGGATTTTTTAAAAATTGGTCTGGCAACCCTGCAATAAATTGCTACATATGAAACTAAGAAATGAAAAAGTTAAAACTTTAAATAAAACACTATTACTTTTGATGAATGAGGATAATCTTATTTTGGAAATTAATTATTTTTTTATGTTCTATTATTTATTTATTATAATACTTGCTATTAGAAACCATTCTATGTTTCCGGATACATTATGTTATCGTGTCCATCCCTGGTCAGTCTACGCTAGATTCAGTCCCTACAGCCCAGTTGATTGAGATCTCGGACGCTGGCAATGGCATGAATACGAATGAGGTAGAACCGCTCCCCCCGGCCCTTCCCTCGTCACATGAATCCCTGCAGTCCACTCAGGGCCGGGAACGGGGCGAGAGTCGTGCCTCCATCGTAGAGGGTCTGCTCAGTGAGATCTACGACCGGTGGAGTCAGCCGCGACTGTATCGGGGAGACAGTAGTCTGGAGAGTGACACTATTACTGAGTGCTCGGAGGCCAAAGGGGGCACACGGTTAGGAGATTACTTCAGTACTTGTTCAGATGCGGACCACATGCTGGTCAGGCGCCACAATGAGACCACGCTCAAGGTCAAGGGTGAGTTGTACGAGTGATGTTAAGGTCGTAGGAATTTTGATATGTGGGTCCAGTGTGGATCGTATGAGTGATGTTGAGGTCGTAGGAATCTTGATATGTGGATCAAGTGTGGATCGTATGAGTGATGTTGAGGTCGTAGGAATCTTGATATGTGGGTCCAGTGTGGATCGTATGAGTGATGTTGAGGTCGTAGGAATCTTGATATGTGGATCCAGTGTGGATCGTATGAGTGATGTTGAGGGTTCGTAGGAATCTTAGAGATGTTTTTTTAAGTTGTTGATGCTTTCTGGTATTTTTAGCGGGGTTAATTAGATGTTGTCGGAAACCAAACGGTTTTTTTAATTCCTTGTATCTATGCCCCTTTATAAATCACGTTATACTCCTTAACCCGTAATAAATGAAGTGTTTAAATTTCATTTTTTCCTTCTAATTTATTGAAGAATGATTTTTCTTTATATTCCTCGAAATGCGTTCAGTTGTATCATTTTGTGTATTGCGGTGATTAATTACATTCATGCTATCATTTCATGACACCCTATAATGTAGAATTGAGAATTTACTATATGCTCTGTTAGTTAAAATCAATGTTTATATTTTTAGCACTATTCGTTTTATTAGGACACCATATCGTGAGATACCAAAATTATTTTGTGAGGCATTGTACAAACATACACTAACAACAAAATAAATCGATATTCTAGTAACTTTCAGTTACCTACGATTTCTTTTATAATTATATGTTTATTCAATCGTATTACAAGCGATTTTATTTTTTCTCTTGAACTCATCTTAAAACGTTTGCGTTTGAAATACTTGTATTAACTTGATATTTACCTTAACATTTGTAATATTGAGATATACATATTGCGACTTAGAGTCATGTAGCCAACCGCTGTTTTGTGACATTGATTATTCCTTTAGGGCACACTCATGTCTCAGAATGAGCTATGTTGTGAGCTATACTTAGAAGGCCGTAATGTAAGTTGTAATTGATGTTGTGCCTTTTATTTATGAAACCCCTTTCTATACAGTGACTATATACCTTTAATTAGTGGGAAATGTGAATGAGGAGAAAGCCGCATTTAAGCTAATCTATTGTATACTTCATCAATTAAGAATACGTTTACGTTTTTGTAACTTGGTTTGACCACCTACTGTTATTTGAAGTCATCATGGTAGAATATTGACTAGTCGACGAACAATGCCCTGGATCTAAGTTTAATCTAACTAGTATTTATACATTTAAATAAATTATTTTGTACACTTTAAAGGGTGTAAGGTATATTAAAACATGTGAAATCTAATGTCATGACTATTTCTATTATATCTGTAATCTGCTTCTCTATAGCAACGTTACATCTCTTCTTCACTGTCTGTTAATTGCACCTCTAACATAATGTTTAGGTTATATAATTATTTATGGAAACACGTTGTCGTTTGAAAGAATGTACATTCCATTCCCTCTACTTAACATGCAGTAACAATAAATAATATCTACAAAAGAAGATTGTAGCTCTTAGTGGTCTGTTATCGTTCACACTCTACTTAATTCATATTCAATTATTAAAGTAAATGCACCAAAATATGTTTATATTTCTGCCCGGCTGTTCTTTGCTAACCGTTTTCAGTATGTTACAAGTTTATGTTGGTCTCATGTGGGATATTCTTATCTACAATAATGTATTATTGTGGTACTGTAGACGGTTTCTATATTTAGACTAGGTAGTAACCCTAACATAATTGTATATAGTTTAAATGTTCACATGCTTTATTCTCATTATATATGTTTATTCTGTTAACTATCGGTAATCGTAATCGTAGTAGGAATTGTTTTTTGTTACTAAAATAAAAATGAATTTATACTGTTAGCGTTAGCTGTATTTGTTTGTTAGACAATGTTATTCTTCACCAATTGAAAATTTAAATGATCAGATTAAATGTTCCAACAAAGTCAGCAACATTGTTGGTGTTGCTATCAGAAGTTTATAATTTTATTTGAAATTCATTCTGTGGATGAAATTAATAAATAAAGAGAATTTCTAAAGTGAAAGGGTAATCTGTTTAATTTTTGAAATTGAAATTGTGTAGTTGATACCACCAACACAAATTGCAGTGGAAAATGTAAATTTATAGCAAATATGTTTTTATTAAAATTAAAAAATACTTGTCGATAATAACATTTACTGAGAATTCACAGCAGGCTCAAAGGAACATGAAATTATTCAATTATTTAAATTACGTTTTTTTGGTTATTAACATTCCGATTTATTAATATTTGAACATAAACTCCTGACGGCTTTCACAATTCTTGTGTGACTTCTAGCCGTGAATGAGCTAGCAGTTATAGTGAAGAACCTCAAAGATAAAGTCAATGTGGTCTCCTCGCGCCTAGTGCGTGAACTCAAACGTCGCGATCACCGATTAGTTCGATTACACAAGAACTATGATGTCATCACTGCAATTTTGCAAGCTGCTTCTCAGAAACGACGTGAGTTGACATTAATGTTTATATTGATTAAAGTTGCTTGCTTCTTTAAAAAGCATAATGATGATAATTGTTTCTTAAAAACAGCGTGTGACTTTTTTCCTTATCAAGTGGAAAAATCCATTAAAAAATTGCTAAAACTGCAGCAGAATTCCTTAAATTTAGTAAAACTTAAGCAAAACTGTTATTGTTATATTAATTTAATAAATTGAATTTATATCATTTATATAAGTATTTTTTATTGAAAAGTAATTTTTAAAACTTAAGGAAAAATTTGAATTCAACTTTATTTTATACAGTTTTATATTTAAAAATGAGGATTACTCAAACATTTGTAGCTAATATACAATGTACATTTAAATCAAAATTTTATAAATCTTAATGAAAATTAATTAAGCGATTCAAAACTTTTTGTTTATGTATTTGGATTAACGCTTGAATTATTTTAATGTAAAAAAATAAAAGTTATTTTCAATAATTTATTATATTGCATTTTAAACTTGAAATAATTTTGAAAAACTGTGAAAACCAACAATATTTTTATTTTATTATTTTTCCATATAGACTTATTTAATTATAACAAATTTTATTGGAGATATATTTTTTAATACTTTTAATATAATGATATATTTTGCAAATAGGCAACTAAGTTGAATGTTTTTATTTAATTTTATTAATTTTATTTAATTGTTCACTATTTTTTAATCCTGTTCCCGGAGACGGTCATACTGCCACCGAAAGGAATATTTTATTAATCGAATTCCATCTGTTGTTGAGACAAGTTTGTGTTGAATGATTTTAGAAGAATACAAAAAAAGCCTTTGAAGTAAACGTGCTTTTTGTATTACAACTTTCAAAGTTTTACATTTACGATATAGAAACTAAAAATCGATTTAGGTTTATTAATTTATTATGTCTTACTGTACGATTACAATCACAGTGGTACTGGGTTTATCGTATATCGTATGACTTCTGCTTTTGTTGTAATTTGATTTTATTGGAACAGGATCCGATCTTCATTATTTTCAGGCTGAAAGGACAAGACTATTGATTTCAAGGTGATTCTCTGGGTGTACTTTGTCTGATTTTGATGTTGTTTTTTGCATTTTACTTCATGTAGTCAAATCCCAATGCATCGCTTTTTATTGTCCGTGTTGTCTAGTTTTTGATTGTTGCCAGTGTTTCATCCTATCACTATGATCAGCAGCTGTTCTTTTCATAGATATAACTTTATTTTAATTAGATTCTCCTTCTGTTTTTCTCAGGTGTACAATTAACGTTTTATCAGAGTAGGGTAAAAACAGTAAAATTAATATTTATCTACTACATTAAGATCAATAGCATTATATAAATATTGATCTACTACATAAAGATCGATAGCATTACATAAATATTGATCTACATACACATCGATAGCATTAAATAAATATTGATATACTACATACAAATCAATAGCATTACATAAATATTGATCTACTACATACAGATCGATAGCATTAAATAAATATTGATCTACTACACAGATCGATAGCATATAAAGTATCTATTGTGTGAGATAAATGGTATTTATTTTGTTGATCTTATGAACCTAATCTTACATATCATTTATCAATATTTTGTAATATATCGACGACCATCTCACGAACGGTCGTATAATGATTTGTCAAAAGTTAGTTACAATACATTGTCATGTTTTATAATTAACCATCTATATGTTTACACGATCGCTAAATGTTTAGGATAATAGGCCAGTTGAATTAGGTATTGACCTAGAAAAAATTAGTACAAAACTGAAAATTTACATGAAGCGTCAGTACATGGATTGGAACAAAATATCATAAATCACTTATATAATTAAAATAATATGTAATATTGTATTCAAAAGCATGATAAAATATGATTAAAATGTTTATTTTCCTAAAAATGTGCATTTTTACAAAAATTAAGTCAAAACCATGGACAATTTTCCTATTGTTTAATATGTCAAATTACAATAAAAGCCATAACTTTTTTTGCCCAAAACAGATTTTAGGTTTTTTTTAAAGTTTTGTTTCGGTCTATGTACTGATGTTTCATGCAAATTTTCAATTTTGTATTAATTTTTTCTAGGTTAGGCCATCATTTAGGCTATTTCAACCGGACTATAATATGTATCATTAGATTGTATAGTGATACGACAGTAGATCGTTTATTTTAAAACACGGCGAGGCAAGCGACTGTTCTCGAAATGGTTGTCGCTATAACATGAACGTTTTAGATATTGTTCGATATTTAGTTGTTAGCAGTATATATTTAAATAATTATATATATTGTATATGCAATTCAATTACCCGAAATCTATAAAACGTGATTTTAATTTATTTGGGAAATATGTTATAACAAATATTGTTAAATAAGTAGAACACATTTTAAAAACACATAATTTCGTATATTTAACCAAATAAATTGTGTACGTGGCCTTCCCCGTTAAAAATGTCATAATATGTCCTAGACACAGAAAATTATATGAATCAATATATTAATGCATCCTCAACAAGCTAAACTATTTAAAATTAGAACCTAGCAGTGTTTTCAATATACTAAAGTAGGTGTCAGGAATCGAATTCGCTGCAAAGAAGACTGACATGTTAAACTCTTCGCCACTGCTCAAAATTCAAATAACTGTTTTCTAATGTATAGTTGTTGTATACATTTTGCTCCATATTAATGGTTCCTTAGTTGTACGCTTGATAAATACAGATGGCCTATTTATCCATCCTAATTAAAAAAATATATCCATAGTTCTTCTGTCATTGTGTTATCCTTTTCATTAAAATGTCGTACAGTATAATGCCCTTGCTGTATTTATTTGAATTTTTCACTATGATTACTCATTTAACACTTTCAACTCGAATAATTTAGAAATAAATTAGCCCAAGACGAACGTCGCACGATATTTAACCCAGAAGTGACTTTTTAAAATGTTTTATTTTTAGAAAATATTGTTGGTGCCTAAAATATAGGCATTTAGATGCCTCCTAAAAAAGTATAATACTTCAAACAGAATTACTTAGTTTAGGCCATTTAAGTGTTTTCAATAACTGAAATAATTATGGCACGACCGCTGATGTAAATAAGCGCAATCGAATAAAATTAATTGAAAACAACCACCAAACTAGAGACTAGTGACAAAAGTAGATCAAAATTTAGATACATGATCAAATCAATTAAGAAAAACATTATCTAGTAGCTACAACTAATAACAATTTAGCGAAGCTTTATTAAACCATTATTGTGTTATTTTTTTAAAGTTAAGACTTGGTTGCAGTTAATTATATTATATAATGCTGTATTAATATAGTTATTTATAGAAAAATATTTTATGCATTTTTTTAAATAACATACATTTCAGTAAAAAAAACCATTTAAATTAGTAATAGCAAATGACTGTCAATATATTAATTATATAACTTCCTGAAACTCAATGCATTGTCATTTGGCTAATCATTAATTACATTTAACTTTATATATAAGGTTTTGAAGTATGTTTTAAAACATTAGCCCTTAGCTAATTGATTTAGCATTGATAACTGAGCCTAAATTTTAAATACTACTGTCGCTTTCACAAGCTAAAACATTAGAATATAATACTTAGTATGTTTTAATGTTTTATACTTAGCTACCTTCTTTTCCAAAATGTTAAAATTTACATTTCTAATTACTTCTCAATTTTAAAGTGTAGTATTTTGAGGATCTTTACTTATTTTTTATTCCAATTTAGAGAAGTGCTATATCGACCATCACATTCTTCTTAAGTGTAAACCGAAAAAAACTTGCAACTTCATTCATATGTAATGTATCAATGTTTATAATGAACAGTATAATTTATTAAAATGTTTATTACACAATATAGAGTTATTATAAATTTAAATTGTTTACACACTTTTATTCTTCATTTTTATACGAACTCTTTTCGTCACTACAAGAAATTGAATATGTTACACGTCACACTGTTCTCTTTGATATGAACTTTCGTGTTTTTAGTTGCTTATGTTTTGAACATTCAATTGTTATTGTAGCTGGCATTTATTCCGGTAGACTAGAACTAGGCAGAACAGAGTTGTACTTTAAAGTTAACCAACAAATTATTGTTGTCGGTTTTCTGATTGGCTTAACTGCTTGTATGGTGTGATCAATTTCATGTCTGATTATATTATGTTTATTTTATTACAACACTTGGGTGGTGTATTGTATATTTTAGACTAGGTCAATTTGAATAGCAAGTTGAATAAAAACTGGCACTAACTCTCGAGGAATGCAAATATTTGAAAATATGTTATATTGTTTCCTTGTTTAAGTAATTGTTGCATGCAGTATATGAAAGGAATAATAACTATTATATTATACTAATTCGTCTTTTATGTGTGTTGTTTTTGTCAGATATAAGTTTTTATTATAAGAAAACTTTAATTGATTCAGGTTCATATTTAATGACAGAAATTAATTTCATTCAAGTTTAATTAATCTATTTTGTATTATTATTTGTGTTTCTATTGATGACAATATTTCTGTTGTGATTACTTTTTTGTTGTTGTATTTTTTATATCAAGAAATCACTTATTTAGATAAATAATACTGTTTTAATGTGATAAAAAGTTTCTCCATCCATTAAAAAATTAATTAAATACCCCTTCCCTTTCATTTACCTTTTACATCGATGTTTTGTTGACTGTTCCCTTTTTCATACAATATGTTACAAAACATTCGATTGAAGTGTGTCTGTTTTTAGTCATTTTTGTAATCTTCGAAGTTGTTGCGGTCTTAACATGTTGAGTTGATTTTTATTTCTCCACATCGTTATCATATTTATTATTCTTGAAATCGTACAACTTACATACTTTGTTCTATGCAATTTCTAAGTGACTGCAAATATGTTTGATCTTGTAGAGATCGTTTTAATGATATAGTTTGCAACATTTGATAATAATAATAAATTATCTCAATCAGTCGTCAAAAAATCTGGATAAAATGCTATTGATTCTCTCAATAAGTGCCATTTGGCACAGTGGTATAATTAACAACACAGCAGTTAATTGTAATTGACAAAAGGCCTACTTAAAATATCTACTGTATTCATGCGTGATATAATAAATTATATACTTGCATAACGATGGCATACCTTTTCTATGATAAAATAATCGATATTTAACTGATAACGCAAATTACCCAAATGGGCCAAAATTCGACCCCAAACTTAAAATAGCCATATCTCTGTAACTAAACATCCGATTGAATTATAATTGATACCATTGGATTACCCGTTAAATTTTAGGTTTAAAAATACTTAGAAATAAACCATAACTCTGCGGGGTCCCCCGGCACCGGGCACCGGCCTGTAGAAACGGTTTCGGTTCCTGTGGTCTACGGGACTGTCCTATAACTTAGTCCAACATACTATCAAGACCGGGCTGCATAGGGCTATCGATTCATGTGCTATACGTTTCAATTGGATGTTTACTTCTTGCTTTGACTGTTAGGGGGGTCCAATGGGCCCCTATTGGGCCACAAAAACTCTTATAACTCTGGAACCAAAGGTCGGATCGGGAAGCGGTTTTCACAGTTGAATATATAATCGCGTAGTGCATCTTTT
>JAUZND010004040.1:0-11920 GCA_034780555.1 Coelogynopora nodosa
TTGACAAACCGGACACAACCATTCTGAATCCGTTGAAGGCGATTAAGCGATTTTTTTGTGCATCCATTAAAGATACAGAATAGTAGTGCTATTTGTATTTTTTAATTTTAAGCTGTCGCTTTCTACATAATATCAGCATCATTCACAATTAACAATACTTTTGTGACAATTTTTCTTTTTATCAGTCAACATAAGAATTAGAAAACATTTCTTTTCTTTTGCCAACACAATCCTTGTGATTCTTTCTAATCCTATTCCATGACGCATAATTTAGTGTGCCTCAAATTATAATAACCTTATGAATTTATTTGTTTTATAAAATGTTTCAAAAACCGTTTCAGTTGTAGGTTACTAAATTTTACTTGTTTAACTTATAAAACTTTCCATTCTATCGTATTAAAAATGTGTGTTTTTTATAAGTTGTTATACATTTTTTTAAATGTCACAATTTAGTATTGATAACAACCCTCTGTACATGTTTTCCACCTGCGATATAACAACCTACAACCGAAACGATCTTTAAAACAGTTTATTAAACAATTAAACGTTCACTTGACCGAGTTAATTATATACATATAGTGTACTTATTCTCTACTTCCCTTCGCAGTGGTCACGAGGGACCCGTGATCTGCCTTCAATTTGACGACACAAAGCTTGTCTCTGGTTCCCATGACAAAACAATTAAGGTTGGTCTTGTTGAAAACATTTGTATCTGATGAAGAAGTTTGTTTGTCTATTACTCTTTGGTAATCGGAAAGAGTATTCATCATGTTTGGTTGAGGCCATTGTAGCAAAATATAGAGTTGAGAATAGTCTTGTTTATATTTGTTAATACTATTTTGAAAATCCAGAATTGCTTTTACATTTATTGTTATAAATTTCTTTTTAAGTATTAGTTATATCTGATTTGAATATTTTCGTAGTAAATTTTTTTTAAATATCTGTATGCTGCCGGAATATAAACCTATCATAGAGTTATAGAATGAGATAAGCGAAACCTAACCTAGCTTCAGATAAATTGAAGTTAGTGGAAACAATTTATACTTCCCATTTTGTAAATTTAGATAATGTGTTTAATACAAAAAGATTTCGATCGCACGTAGAAACACGGTTTGGAAACATGGTCGGGTATCGGCCGTCACTTAATAGGACAACAGCAATTCATTAATCTGATCATTAAAATTAAGCTAAAGATTAAACTGTCATGCTGCTTTTCCTCCAACAAATATCTCATTGGTGACGAATTATTGTTGTAATGTAGCATATTGCATATTTTAAATTCGGTGAATCTTTTCTTCTAATCTGTACAAATGAGAACCATCCAATTTAACTATCCTAATATTTTATTTCAATATTTTTGGTTTTATTAAATACTTACGAAATGTGTATGCTAATTCGAAAAGTAAAACGAATCAAACTATATAGACACTTTTGAACATTTGCAGGAAATTTAACATTTACACTAATTATATTAGAATTACCCGAATTACTGCATCGTGTCGCATTCCATATTTAACACACCAAAAGTATCTATTTTCTAGGCTTTATTAAGTGGACTTTTGTTTAATTTGTATATGTGTAGAATTGTTAGTAAGTTAGTGTAGGTGTGAGTCCTTCTTTTTGTTGTGTTTATAACAAGTGTGACCTTGCAATTACTTACATTTAATTATGCAGTTCTAAATATGTGCTTAATTGATTGATAAAAAATATGATCAGCTTGTTGATCATCTCGAATTTTATTTCGATGGAACTGTGTTTTTTTGGTATTATATATTTTTTATTTGTTTGTTGTAGATAGATTTTATGGATTTAATTTATAATTTTATTAATATTACAAACATATATATATACAGAAATATGTTGTTAGTTCCATTTCATATTATATGTACATATTCTACGTGCTTTTGTATATTGGTACGGCTTTATAGATATATTTTATTTATTACAATAAACTGTTTAATTAATATTGATTTTTTTACACTGTAAAATTAAAAATATAAATAAATTATTTCTCCTTGTTCATGGGGACTACATCTCTTAATAAAAAATGTTTTAAACAATTTCAAAAAATATATGAATAGTTTTTGTAGAGCGTTGAATGAATTTCTCATTTGTAATATTGTATCTTTATTTGACAGAAACTTACCTTTGTAGAATTAATATAATGGGCCATTTTCAGGTTTCCAGATGTCCAGAAAAACCTATATTCAGACTGAATGGCTTTACAAAACTAAATACCCTAAGTTTGAGTATTGGTTGCAGCCAGTTAGAAAAACTAACACCAGGTCTATTGTGTTTGTTGTGACAAGGCCATTAACCTAACCAATATGGGAAGGATTGTTCTAATGAGCCATGCTAAAGGCCCTATCCATAACAAATCTGTTGAAGCAGTCAAAACAATTAGCCCAATTTCAGCCAACAATAATTGACTTTACAGCAACAATACAAAACAATAGAAACAGAGGAATTGTAGTAACAAAAACGTATGAATCTTTCCCGTCTGTTTTGTCTGAATCTCAGTCTTCGATGCTATCCACCTCTGTGTCTGTGAAGTCAAAGGTGACACCATTTGTTAACAAAAATGAGGTTTATGGAGAAAAATATTGTATGATGGAATGATCTGTAAAAGGATATATTTTTAAAGCACATATAATATTAAAACTTGATTTTTTTGTCATACTCTGCGTCATGGTTTTCAAAATTTTCATTCATAAAAAAATACGTACTTGGCTCTATATATATATTAATGCATAAATGAGTTAATAATTGAACTATTGATCATTTTTTGAAACGTGAAAAGGGGTTTTAAAAAATGTCAGTGAAATTGGTATGAAATTGTCATGGAAATTGGAATATTGTCAAAGAAATTGGTATTAAATTGTCAGGGAAATTATTTCTGACAAATATTATGAACCTTGTAATAGGATTACGATCAGTGAATAGCATTAGTAAATAAAAATATTTTGAGGTTATGTACGAATTTAGTGTAACTCCCCTGAAAACATGTTTAGTTATAAAAGTTTTAGTTTAATAATTACAAAATATTTCTAACAAAATTGCATTTATTTTCTTTTAACAACTTGAGTCTTGTGTCATCATATCATTAAATGAATATAATTTATCCATGACATACTAAAAGTGTTACATCAGCAATTTTTTTGGAAATAGTTTACAACGTAATTCTGTGATATCCAGCAATTGCTTTTATTTATGCACTCCAAACTCTTACTACAGTTATATTTCATTAATTGTGTGTCATTCGGAACTATTAAATTTTTATAAAAGTCTTGCACTCAATAACAACAAAATGCGCATTTGCTAATTATCTATTTATACATACCTGTGAACCTAATTTGAAAAGTCTTACTTTACTAATATAACTTTCATTGATTATCAAATAAAATTAAATTACGAATGTTAGTTAATCATGAAAAATTATTTTTAATATAGTTTGTGTTTCGCTGACTTGGTCATACCCAAATTTATATTATGGTATAAAAAAAATATTTGATGAGGTATATATTTTTCAACAAATTCAGTTTTTTTTCCTTTATACTTCAGGGTGCTACCTAAAAAGTAGGATTTTGATTCCAAAAAATGAGGTCTACGTATAAATACTTTTGAATATTTAAACGAAAGAGCGAAAAGTATAACATCAGTTATGCATAAAAAATTTCAGTTTAGAGATGTTCGAAATGGTTTCCATCATTGTTTTAATACTTTCAAATATGTAAAATCCAAGTAGCTGTGCTGTGTCCCTGCTAATTATTTCCTGTTCAATGTTTGTCGAAACTTGCACTGAGCCATTTGTGAGCTCGTCGACCGTGCAGGTAATATCATGTACTGAAAACAATTCTTAGAGGAGTATTCTCTAAATGGAGAAATCCAAAACGTTTATAGGGATAAGAACGACTATCACAAAAATCTGAGGAAGTTACAACATCAAGGGGCCATGGTGAGGTGAGCAGCCGAGCCTCTAAAATAGAAAAACTACACTAAAACCGCTAAATGTTTGAGATTTTACTAACTAGAATGCATATAAATTATCTAATCTGGTAACATATATGAGACTTAACAAATTGATAATAATAATAGTTTCATTATTACAATATTATATACATAGGTAACTTCCATTATAGTTAGCATGAAAGTTAAACAAATACTTGACAAATTAATCCATGTTAACAATGAAAAATTAAATTTAACAAAAATTAAATGTTAACAAATTTTGTGTATGTAATAAATTTGAAAATATTTTTGAGCAAATGCAATTTTCTCATAAATGTATGAATAAACCCCCACCCCGTACTCCTTGCCTATTATTTTATTATATATTTTTGCAAATTACGAGACCCAATAAAATCTCAAAAATTCGCAGAAATCCTCGAATCCGCCGAAGATTCTCATCACTGCGTTTAATTTGGGACTTATCGAAGTACAACTGGGTGGTTTAGCCAAAAAGTTTACTACATCCTGAACACAGACGTTGAATTTGCAAGGCCACAGCTTTTTGGATTTCACGTCTTCGAAAGTGTTGCAACAAGCTTTTTGTACATTATGATTGGAGTTTTTATCACTTCATTTTAAATAATTACACTATTTCTACATAAATTAAATTTTTTTGTGATCATATTCCTACATTTTTCTAGTGGGAATTATGTAATAATATCGTTCATTTTAATATTTAAAAATTTTCAGTGATTGATTAAAACACAAATACTTCAACGAAATTTTACTTCTGGTATTAACTATCGTGTTTATTCTGTTTTACATTTTCCATCTCTCTGTATGTGACTACACTTCAAACACACCCAATTGTACGTTAATTGCGATTATCATATCTTTTTAAGTATAACAAAATACCATACATGTTATGAATGTTAAATATATTATATTAAATATCGAAGTTTTAGTATGCTGTGATATATAACTAGATATTTTACAGTATCTTATGAGTACAATTACAATATTGCTATAATAATATATTTACACTTCAAGTCATATTTAGTGTGGCTTATTCTAACCTTATTATGTTAATTTCTTCTTCTATTACATACAATAATTTATACTTTTACTCTAGATTAGTAAAAAATATATACAATTAGCTTCAATTCCTGCCATTGCACTTTCTGCATATTTTTGATTGATACTGCTAAAACGCGATGTTAACACTTTTATCAGTTCAATTCATTTGATAAAAACGCACGAGCATTAAAATGAGGAAATTGATTGTCAATGCGCCCTAGGCAGCGTTTTAGCGTTGGTATTGTTGGTGCCGTCACGGTCACTGGACGCACTGGATTTCCTTTGAAATACATACGTTTCTCATTGGGATTTCTTTCGTGAAAAATAACATTGCATCGAGCTGCCGCTGCTATTGAAGATACTCGGCGATCTTTGAATGGTTTTCTACACTCATCCTTGTCGTCTACATAGAAAGTATACTCTACTGAATGTTCTTCTTCCGTTGGTGATTGGTTGGAGCGATTTGTGGATGTAAAATCGAATGGTTTATTTACATTTGAATACTCCAGTTCGCAATCATTAGCTTCATTACTCGGAGGAGATTGCTGACGTGGTTTCCCCTCAAGA
Source organism: Coelogynopora nodosa (assembly GCA_034780555.1). NCBI lineage: Eukaryota > Metazoa > Platyhelminthes > Proseriata > Coelogynoporidae > Coelogynopora > Coelogynopora nodosa. The sequence goes on from JAUZND010004040.1 coordinate 5,593, forward strand.
CTACAGCTGCTAGTTGTAATAGTTTGATTGGAGCAAATGCGTGTTCGGAGTCCAGCCTTTTTCATATTGCTGCCGGGACCGATGTAGAGATTATGAGCACTGTTACCATTATTTGATCCCACTGGCATTAAAGGCATGCCATGATTAATAATATTCGATTCTTTTCTACCAAAATAATGCTGTCTCGACGGCTGCGCCATTTCAACCTTGTAATTACGTAAACTTGAATTTAAAGAATGAGACTGTTGAATATTTGATTCTATTTGATGGTCATTTTTGGTACAATTATCAACTGGTTTTGGCGGATACATACTTGAAATGCGAGTCATACATTTTTTAGCGTAATGGTCATACTCGTACTCAGACGATTTGTATTTATTTTTAGAGATTTCTGGATTGGTCATATCCAAATTACAAACAGTTTCATCCTCTAGGAAATCTTTAATGTCATCCATGTCAATGACATCATGATAAAAGTTATCTATATGTCTTGCGGGGTATTTTTCTTTCTGGAATGCTAGACAACTAATTTGGGGACTCTTTCTGTCTCCTTGTCCATCTAAGCTTGCTATAGGGCGATAGCTTCGTGATTCACTCATGTTTACTGTGCCTAATCTTAATGGACCTGTGGAATTCTGCATAGATTGTCTATTAGGATAATTAAAATGTTTAATACTATCTTCCTTTCGTCCATTAATGTCACTGATGATTGTGTATGGTATATGCCTGGTTGGTGTTGGTCTAGAAATGGACATGGATTTTGCTGGTAAATGGCAATCTTGAAATGCATAAGCCGAATTCATAAAAGGATCTTCCAATTCACCTATATTCGTTTGTGCACAAAATTCCCTTTGTTTTGGTTTTGACCATTTTTCAAAAATCAGACAATTCCCCATACTCTTTTTAGTTGTCGTTTATGGTGAGGTTGCATTTACTTCAATATATTGATTGTAATATTTCCAGCTAACTTTCATAAACAGCTACATATAATTTCATCACATTTTATTGATTAAATATATCAATTAACATTTAACAGTCTCCATATAATTGTTTACTTTATTCAAATTGCATTGATTAGAAATTCTTTGTTATTTACCAAATTTGATTATTTAGTACTACTTACAAAATTAATTAAATCTATTTGTTTAAAATTATTATTTTGGTAATTAGTTGAATTTTACAATTTGTCAAAATAAAATACGACGTAACCTAAAAAAAATTGTTTACCTTAAAGTAAAATAAAATATAGATTAAATTAGAAAAAAACAAAAATTAAATCTTTTTCATATATAAATTTTATTTAACACTTTCAATATTATGACAAGACCTTCTCTCGTTGTATAATGCCCTTGAACGAGATATTTTAGCATACTTTTCTATTATTATAAATAATATTGACAGAAATAAAAATCAGTTGTTTATTATTTTATTTTAAAATGTTTAGTTTATATTTGAAATAAAAATAAAATTTTAATTTATATTAAAAAATATTATTCCATATTACCATAATAATAAAAACAATGTAAATTAATCTATAATTCCCCGCGATTATAAAATTTTATTATTATTAAGGAATAAAATTTATAATGTAAACTATAGTAGTTTTATATGCTCTATGATGAAAACCGATTTACGTTTTAAACGGTTACTTATTATCCTTAATGATTGGCGGGAATCGATTATATTAATCAACTGAAAATTGACATTATTTATATACTCGGCAATTCAAATAGTTAAATTTGGATTAATTAACTATTTTCACATATTTCAAATAATTTTATAAAAAAGAATTACAATTCACGCAATTTTAAAATAGTAGGCTACAATTGAATTGTAAAAGCATAACTCAAAAATATTTATGGTTCATATTTATTTTTTACGCTGATTTACATTTCCGTATTATGTTGTATTATTGAAATGTACTATTTATTATTATTATATATTATTTAGTATATTTGATTATTATACAGTAGATAACCTCGAGTTTGAGTTGGGTATAATGCCCATTACATGAATAATTGTATTGTGTAGTTTAAAATACTATCGATTTCACTTTATTGATTTAAATTGTTATACTATTCTTTTTTGCCATAAATATAGCTTTTACAAACCTAATGTCTACCTATGATATTTTAGCATATCCTCGCTATTTTATCTCAATGTACACTATATCAATATAGGAAAATAATCAACTGTCGGGGGCAATATTTCAAATAAACACGAAGGTGTAAAGTGCCTGATGGTTTACCACACAATATTGCCAATGACAGATGGATATAATATTTATCCATAAACATCTTTTCGAGTAATCAATAAATACCAAAATATGAAAAAACATTAATTATATATTGTAATCGATATTATCGATAAATTTATGTAGAACAATATTGGCATATTATATTGACCGCGAAAAAATGAATACGGATAATTTTTATTTAAATATGGAGAATTTTTATTTAAAGGAGCTAAATAGCTTATGTCTTTATTATAAACCTATATCTCAATTTGTGTATAGTGGCATATATGGGAAAATCAACGCAGGGGCGTAACCATGGCCGATAGGTTATGTCAAAACTCCAGAACATTTTTAAAATACGCATTTTTCTACGTTTTTTAATATATTTTTATATTATATGAAACTATCCTATATATTTTTTTTATTATAAAATAAAGATTCCTGACATGATTAAGAATTTTTTTTATAGTACTATATGATAGAATTCGAATAAATTTATGTGTTTTAAAATTGTATGTATATTTAAATAAACCAAAATGTTAATCCCTATTTATATCTACTTCATAAATTTCGAATGCCTCATGAAAAATTATACCTACGCCCCCGCGGCAGCGGTAACCTATTGATTTCTTGTTCCGCTCCGTCGGTATGTGAACACCTCCTCTCCAGATCTGGTCCCTTTCTGGAGACTGCCTCCAGACCCTACTGGGCCACGCCGACTGTGTCGCCTGCCTCCGGTTCGATCAGCGCTGCATCGTGTCCGGCTCCCACGACCACTCGCTCAAGTTCTGGGACCTCGCGACCGGTTCCTGTCAGCACACGATCGACTGGAAGGCGGGGGAGGGCCACTGTCGAGTTGTGCGCTGTGTCCAGGCGGATCACTGGCGCCTACTCAGTGCCGCCGATGACAAGACTATCAAGGTGGGTTAACCTAGGTCATGCAAGGTTTTCGTGGTGCGCTACCATATGTGTATACCTGTAGATTTGCTGTAGACTCGTAGAGATTGAGACTAGATTATTTTCATGGAACGATAAACTCGTTGACTTTCAGAAATACCCTTTAGTTAATCTACTTTAAAACCCTTAGAAGTTGAAAATTCAATTCATTTGATTATAGATTTTTATTATTACAGTCAAGCATGTGTTTGCATACCTCTTTGGAAGGAAGGTTTAATTTGCAAAAAACATTTTCTGTAACTAACCATTGTGTACAGTTTATATGATATTTACATTAGTAACATGTAGTCAAATATACTAAATAATTACTTGTAGTACATAAAAAATTAATTATTTAATCAAATTTATTTATTTAACACAACTTTTTTTAATAAATTTTTGTGGAATAAACATGGTTATACAGTATATATATTCACATCAATTACACCAAAGATAATTAAAAATGTCTTTGAATTATACATTCCAAAAAGATAATTTTTGGTTTTGTTATATTAAAAATTATTTCCTTCTCTCTACCATAGTAAATCTATCGATTTTGAATCGATTTATTTTCAATTTTGTGAAGTACCTACTCAGGCTAATATTAACTACCAGAAATTGGAACACAAATCAATTCCCTGTTTTTGGACCATTGCTACAATAAAAATAATTCAAAAAATGAGAATTGGGAACATTATTTATAGGACAGTCTTATAGAACTAGAACTATACCTTCAATGTAATTTTTCATTGGCTAATCGGAACAGCAAATAATCCTCTAAGGGCATAATTTCCTGTTACTACAACAATATCTTAACATAGTACTTTGTATACTTATTTTAATGAAATCTATAAAATATCTATAAAACTTTATAATTATCTTTAATATCTCTTATATATTTTGTTGTCGAATAATTATTATGAAACAATCGTAATTTTTACTTTCTAAAAATCTTTTTTTGCTAATCGGAACAAGTTTGCTTTTATTTTACCTGTTCCAATTAGCCATAGTAGACTTTAATCATTAATTGTTTCATCATAGACAGAAACTTCTGTACAGTTATATAAATAAAATGAGTGCTAAATACTATTATGAAGTGGTGGTTATTTCCATTTTGTAAAGCAATTTTGCCATGTTTAAACTATAGTACATACTACTTATAGTAACCTTACTTAATGTCTTAAATAAATACTTATATGAATTTTTTTGTTGTTACTGTTTTTAAATGTTCTGTAAATATTCAATATTTTGTAAACTTACTAGGCTATTTTATTTAGTCAATAATAATCATTTATATTATCTGAGTATATAAACTTGTTAAAAAACTTTTATATTCTTCAGAACTACATATCTGACAAATTTATCTACCAGTCCATGACATTTTAATGACTATATATAATGCAATATTTCTCTACCCTACAAAATGATGCTCGACTAAATTCAAAGGTTTATTCTACTCTTGTTTAGGTCTGGAGTGTGGAAACAGGAGTTCGAATCGCAACATTTCGTCGCCATGACGATGGTGTTACTTGTCTTCAGTTCAATGATGAGATGATCGTCTCGGGCTCCTATGACAAGACTGTCATTCTATGGGATTTCTCAGTTTGTTAACTTCACGCAGTCGTCGCTCCTCAGGTTGGGTTGGGTACTAAGTTCTTTTCGACGTAGCAGTGGATATTAAACATGAAATTATTTTCATGAGTTTTCATATATTAATCTTAGGCCTTAGTACATAGTATATTGTATCGATAACAATATTGAATAACTAACTTATTATATTAAGCTGTATAGGGTGCATCCAAAGTTTCCAGTGTATATTTTGTACTACGTAATTACATGTTTAACTATATAACTACCATTTCCTATTGCCTTAATTTTTATAGAAATTTCTAAATAGGTAACTTGTCCTGTATTTTCGCCATCTGAATTTTGTTTTTGTGATCCCAGTTGATTGGAATTTTTTAAACTTTTTTCAAAAGTTAATTGACAAAAGATCAATCTGTTTTGATCTCATTAAAAACATTTGTAAGCTTTCCCTCTGCTGTGCTGTGCTGTACTTTATTATATATTTGTTTGTTAATTAGTGTCAAATCCTTGTTTTATGTAACAATCTGTATATTTCTCACTATATGATAGCATCCTCTTACAAACAATTTTTTGGTTCTGCTGATATATGCACTCTAGACTTACAACGTTAACTATATGCTGCTGCGTTTTCATACTTTTACATTAAAAATTGGTTTTTATGGTAATTACCCTTTTTTAATTCTCACTATTATTTAATGAACGAATGTAAAGCATTCCACTTTGTTGACTAGCATATATATGCATATAATAGTGTACCTTATAGTTTATATAATTTTTACTATGTATTGTATATTATTTGAATATATTGCTGTTTAGTACATTTTAATTTATTTAACGCTATAGACATTTAAATAAGTACAATATACAATGTAATTATGTTCACTCTTTAAACGAAGTTTAAATTTTAAATTTTCATAAATATTTTTATTCCTTCAACCAGGCCCTTCGTACGCGAAAGGGGGTATGCCAATTTTTTTTCAAATAAATAAAGTTTTTGATTGAACTATAAAACGTATGACCCTGATTTTTTACTGAGTGGCTAAAATACTTTTATCTAACTAAAAAATATAATTTAAAATATTTTACATACCAGAAAAAATGTGCTATTATCGATCCATTTTAACCCCCCCCTCCACTGGGTTTTCATACTTGTCGATGATATAAGGAGCCGAACCTTGCAACATTAATAGAGAAAAAAAAAGTTTATCGCAAATTATATCCATCTTAGTTGAATAATTCAATTATTTATTAAAATAACCCGGAATTTAAAATAATACTCAAATAGCATTTATACTACTTATAGCTTATTTGTATAAGTAGTATAATTATAATCATATATATATAAAAATATAGATCTTGTGATCTGGAATAAGATGCAAAAATAATCAAGTCACTTGGTTGCATTAAACAAAAGTTATAGCATTTATTAGTCAATATATGGCACATTTGGTTAATTTCCTATAGTTTTCCTAACTAAAGTTTATGACGTAATCAGGTCATAAAAATGATACCAATCGATTAATTATTTTGAAAATAAAATTTGTAAACTAAATTTTAGCTTAATCGAAT
>JAUZND010004041.1:0-11920 GCA_034780555.1 Coelogynopora nodosa
ATTTTGAAAAGTTGAAACCTATTACTTACGGATAGCTGTCATTGATACACAATTTAAATGCCTTTCTGTTTTCACAAGGTTTGCACAATGTATCAGAAAAGCTTATTTATAAATCTTACCTATAAATCAAATATTTAATTGCTAGTGTTTCGTGGTGGAATTTTTGTGGAATATTTGATGTAAACTGAACCACGATGTTTATTAGGAAGCTGTAATTTAAAAATCATACATGCACTATTGTTTAAATTTTCACACGTAATCTATGTCAGTTTTTTGAACATCTTCTGAAAATTTGTACGTTATAATTGGGCATCTGGTTTAGTGTAAATGATCATTACTTGTCTAATAAGACATTTTACAGTTTTTTTTCTCTAAATATATTTTTTGGATGATATTTATCTGGTAGTGAAAAGCACTTTTATTATGAAATAATGTTATAATTTTAAAAAGACATGTATTATACTTAAACCTATTTAAGATAAACTATTTGTTATTTAAATTCATTCTCAGATGTTAAGCATGATAAAATCTCCGCTGTCTTCAATATGGAAGTAATTTAAGTGCTTTTCATTCTTTATCAAAACTAAGTAATATTACATTTTTTGTAATTTTCCGGCCTATTTGGAATTTTACCTGAACTTCTTTTAGCTATCTTTAGATATATTGTAAAAGTTGTAAGTTGCTCTCTCTCTCTCTCTCTCTTTTCAATTCTCTCAATTTTTGAAAGCGGCTACAAGTTTAATGTCAGCTTTTTGCTCTTTTTGATGTGTATAATCAGTGTACCAACCGTGGTGGCCTCAACAATTAACCGGAACCACAGCTTTTATGTTCTTTGGACCAGATCTTTCCTTCTCTCCGCTTGATGAAGACTTTGGCATTGTCTTATATTAAGTATTATATGTTTTGCCATATATATCGATTGGTTTATTCGAGTGATCTGAAAACCATATCTATGCAGGAGAATCGCATTTTAAACTTCAAGTTAATAGTTTTTTGTTATTCTGGAATTTTTTACCGGAAGTAGTGAACAATATTCGATGTTTTTTTATTGGGAGACAATTTATTTGTTACACGAGGTAAATTTCCAATAATTAGCGCGCTTTTTTGCCTATTCGGTAATAAAAATGATACTATATGATTAATCGTTTATTAAATATAACTAATGCATTAATTGATAACTATAAAATGTGTCCTTACAAAAAATACGTTTGTGATAAGCCTAATTGGCCGATCTATAATTAATATCCATAATTAATTATTGCGCTTCACTTTAGTAATTATAAAAAATCGCACCTACTATAATATATATATATAAATAACTTGAAAGAAGCGAGCGTTCGATGTAAAAAATTAAATAATACTCGTATATAAGTCATTAATTTCTGGTAATTCAAAATTAATTTAATTGTTTAATTAAAAAAATAACATACTAACAAAATAGACGAAAAGTACGATTAGGTACCTTTCGTATTTTGTCCGTGGTACACAACTCGTTACAGATTAATATGCTGCATAAAAAATATGCAATATTGGTATATTTAATGAATTCTAAATGAATTATTTAAGTATTCGTTGTATCTTTGTAATTATTAATATATATATATATAGATATAATTATCGTTGTAATTATTTGTTTTAGCGCGTTCAATAGGCTGACGCGCAAATCATATTATATTCTATAGTAGTCCATGTGACACCGATAAGATTGAAAGCACTAGTTAAATATGCCTTTATTGAAGAGTCAATCTCTGAAAATGGGAGATATAAATGTTTTTTATACACAGAACTATAGCTTTTCTATTTTTATAAAACCGATTTTTTTTCAAAAAATATTACTCAAGGTAGATTAATGTATAACTGAATGCACTATTATTCGAACTAACACAATTTTCACAATAAAATATATTGAGTTTACTTTTGCACCATATGTTTTAGTAAGTATAGAACATTTGCTACAAAAATACAGGTATTTTAGCGAAATAAGTTTATGAAAACTCAGTGTTTATAATGAACAGAATAAATACATATACAATATATTCTTAATTTTTTATATCGATAAATTTTACATCACTTCATGTTATATCTTCAGGTATATACAATATATATATCTATTTTACTAGTGAAATATTTTCCATATTTAAAAATATATATAATATTACATTAAAATATCATAATTAATTGTGGTTTCCCTATTTGATAATAAAACTGGTTATGTTTATGTTGTTTCTAAAATCAGGTTTTTCTTATATGATTGTATTAATTATCGATATTGAATTTGTGTTCTTCTAAAATTAATTTGGTGCTTCTCCACTTTGTTACCAATTATTAACTAATTCATCTAAATGGATCATATTACCAACTAATTCAATTAAGTAATTAATTATCACTTTTATTTAAAAAGCTATATATATAAATTATCACTAATATCTACATGTAATAATTATATAATAGCTAAACATTTTCATAGATAACCCGAGGTTTATTTGGGTAAAAAATTGGGATTAGTAATATAGTCCAATAATTATATACTCATATAACAAGTCACAAGTTTATCGGCAGGGAATAATACATAATACATAACCTTTTTAATATAATAGTTGGATGATACATAAAAATCATAATAAAATCATAATAAAATCGAAATAAAATCAAAATGAAACTATAAAAATCATAAGATATAACAAAAGATTTGAGATAGCATTATAAAAAGGTACACACGTTGGCAATTTCAGATGTAATAAAATGATATATTATGGTAATTATCTTGACTCTTTTTATAATAGATATTTAACTGTAGAAAGCTAGATAATCAAACGGCGTGTCTTGTGATTTTAACTGAAGTTTTAAATATCTTTTAAAAATACCTCATTTGCATAATATAAATCGTTAATGTTATATGTATTTTAGTTATTGCTTTATAAATGTAAAATTATTAACACTATAATATAAAAATAGAATTTTATTTTGTGTTAATCTTCTTTCTCTAAACATAAGATATGTATAATTTCTATTTAATTATTAATTTTATTAGAAAATGTAAAAGAAAAGAAAAATAACAGTAAATGCGAATTGAAAATGAAAACATCTAACTGTTACTTTATTATGGTTCAATATTGTTACATCAAAGACATTGGAACAATTCAAGTTTATGGCTTTCACCATAGTTTCTTCTTTTTATCTAGTCTCGATTCACCTAAGTCTAACTGTATAATAAAATAAGTATATATTTAATTATTAATAATAATAGAGTATTTAATTATTTATAATAAAAACAAGGATATTAATTAAAAATAATGTAGAAGTATAATATAAAAAATACAAAATAAAAAAACATAAAAATAAGATGTTCCTTAATAAAAACTAACAACTACTAAACTGCAGAATGAACCTGTGTAACTAAATATATAAATATAGATGTAGACATGACTTATGGACGCTATAAAAGTAGTAGGAAGTGGCACATTGAAGAAAGAAATCTTTTGTGGCTCAACTGCCGGAGAGAATTTTCGTGCCAAATGATCGTTACATATTTGGATAGAAAAAACTAAATGTTTGATAATCTCTGAGGTTAATAGCTATACTCGTCATCCCAAGGCTGTCTGACACGTGTCAGTTAACTGATCGACATGATTGGCGAGTGTTGGCGAGCATTGATTTATAACCCAGATTTGACTTGATCAACCTACCCCATCATAGGGCTGGAGCTGTCTATAGTCAGTATAGAGGTATAGATATGTGCCTTGATTTTGCTTGACACTGGATTGTTGACTGTGGTTATATTTATTATATTTATGTATCTCAGAATCCATAGAAATGATTTTTGCGGGCGAATTAGTTCAGTATGTTCAATCCTTTATTAATGTCATTGCTGCACATCGGGACGCAGGTTTTCTTCATAATCTGTATTTTTAGCCTGATGGACAGCTTTTCTTGCATAGGATTATAGACAACCTTTTCAAGAATTAGACAAATTAAAAAATGTATTTTAATATATCTTATTTTTGAGGTATTGAAGGGCAGTTAGAAGCAAATTAAACAAATTAAGGTAAATATAGTAAGTCGTTTATAAAATGTTGACTAAATTATAGTGTATTTTTGACTTGTGTAACTATCATATTATATATAAAAAATTAACAATGAGATAGATAGGTACAATATACAAAAGATAACAACATAGACAATAAATTGATTTAATTTGGCAATTTTAAGTTCAACCTAATCTTAATAATCTTATTTCAAATAAGTTTTAGCAATTTGTCTAAATTGATTAACAAAATATTACTTTAGTTCTAAAATATTTGCCTGTTGATTAATTATCTAAGATTTTTAGCTTTACTGTTTTGCTATGATGTGTATCAGAAAATAGCTTTAATAAATTTTTTGTACGTCAATTTAACGTCAATTTAAAGACGCAATGACTAAATTTAGCGACAAACATCAATTGTCAAAAAACTATTTTCCCGTCACACGTTACTCCTGCATATTCTTAGTAGACCTATTGAAAAGTTTAAGAATTCATTCTGTGATTATGAAAAAAAAAATTTTATATAACGCAGTAGTCAGTAATAATAAGTGCAGTAATAATATTCTAACACATATTTTTCTCTCTAAAATTTGAGTTACAAAACAATAAATTAATGACTTCATAATAGAACAATTATTTGTTAAATTTGATATCACTTTTAAGAACTTGTGTTTTATCTTTTTTGGATAGCTAGTTATTCATGTACATATTATCTATTAAACCACATCATGAGAAAATAGTCTATAAGAAGCAGGGTTAGTGGGAGAAAATCCTTCACTCCCGCTTGTTTAATAGAAACACTGACCCGAACTGCAAGAAGTTGTTCTATAATTTTAATGCCACTAAGAAATCAAAAAGATGATTTTGTGTACATTAACACCAACCGGTGTTGACACATAAACCCTCAGGGAGGAAGGGAAAGAATATCGAAAGAGAGAATATAGCATCAATATAGAAACAGAGACATGAGAGGTAAGGAGAGGAAAAGAAAGATAAAAAATAAATAAAAATACATCATTAGATGTAAATTCTTTTGATTGACTTCTTCTTTAATTATATAACGACTTTTGTTGCAAGCGTCAAGCTGTCATCGAATAAATTAATTAGGAATAGAATTGATTTATACCGGGCTTTTCCTCAAATACCTACAAGTTGTTTTTAGCTGTAAACTCATATAATGTAAACAAGCGATGCTTGTTGAACAGAAAAAGTGGCATAACAAAATAGAGACTGAACAAAACTGGCATGGCCGTATTTTTGTTTAGTTTGGATGTTTTTGTTATTAACTGGAATATCTTAAATGTTCTGTTTAGATACTAGGTACTAGTCAGAAAAGGTGCTAATTAGTGTTTATTTATTACAATAATCGAATTAAAATATTGCTTAACTGAATTATAAGTACATATATTTTTGCTTTACCTATATTATTACGTTATTTGTTAGTGAACTGCTTATTGAAGACAACAAATTGTTTTGTAAAAACTGATAATGGTTAATTACATTGGCGAATAAATTGCAATTTTTCTTTGTTTCCCGGATGGAATTCTCTGTTTCCAACCTTGTGGATTCGATGATTACGAATCTTAGCTTTATTTCCTTGTATTCGGTCCATATATTTTATTCATCGATGACATTAAATTTTTGATAATTTACCAGTTTTAGTAAGAGATCTTAGACGTTGTTTATATATATATATATATTGTCTTAAAATATATAGAAACAACGTTGCCCAAGTTGGGAAACGAGGACCTGACTCTTATTTGGTTGCTGTTTATTCCAAGAAATCATCTCTGTGATAATGTATATCTCAGTGTGCTTAGAATTTTTTGCATTGTACGCCTGTGGCGTATCGTCGAAAGGTCCAACAGTAGTCAGCCAACATAGATGGGCTCCAGTCTGTTTCCCTGATATCTTTTCTCCATACAGCTGATATCCTGGTGGAAGCGTTCGCCGTGATCATCACTAACAGCAAAACCAGTTCCGTCTGAGGAAATGCGCTGCTCCCTGGCTTTACTTTCCCACTGGCACAGGCAAAAACACTTCTTACTTTGTAAAGCCAGTTTGCAATCCTACAGTTGGGTAATTACTTTCAGGTCACCGCAGATAATAGACTATTGAAACTTGAGACATTTAATTTTCTCCAACAAGAGCTGTATATTGTCATTTATGTCTCTTTCATGTGTTCTGTATTACCAATTGGCACTGATAATGGTGGGTGTTGGTTACCATTGTGAAGCAAGACTGCTTTCAAGCTATAAGCTTATCAATTAATAATCGCCACTCGTCTGGATCATGCTCAATGTCAAATTCTTAGAAGAGTGCATCAATGTAATTGCAGTAGTAGAGAGTATCCTGCTTCTTTAGAACAAAATTAGCCTTTCGGTCTCGAAATGATGTGAGACATGTGACAGGGGACATTAGATTCCATTGCTGCAATCTATGGACAAGTAGTAAATATATTATTCAACTCGCTTTGGGTAACGAGATGTGAAAAAATGTTTCCGGAACGGCATTATCGAGCCTGTGGTCACTGCTGTCGACTTGAGCTACAGCTGTACAAGCGGCAAGCAAGTGCGTGGAATTGGAATTGGAACAGGACGTTTATCAGAGTTTGTAAGTTTGGATATCTCGAAACTCTTCTTTGTTTTGACTGTTAGAGAGTTATACAAAAGTAGCAGTCCGTTGCTATGAGTATTCTGTTCTCGCCAGATCATCGGGATAGCAAAGGACATTGTCTTACTTTATCCGTTGCACCATTTCAGAAAGTCCTGTAGCACAGTTGGCACAGCATCTGCGAGACGCCCAGGATTCGTCTTGATCCCCGATTTTACACTTGAAATATTGTTGATATGCAGTTTTTATTGTAGAGCTCTAGTGCGATGGTATACGCTCGCGTCCCTTCACGATGAATTCAGAACATATTATGTAGCAAAATAAATCCTGTTGATGCGTATACGAAAGCGGGACATTGTTGAAAAGCGGGTTAATTGACATATATAGCACTCCATTCAATTTGTGCAATAAATAACCTGGAATTACCAATTATATTTTTAGTAACTACAACATGGAATTTCAATTCTAGTAGTTAACAAATGGCATTCTAGAGCATTCATAAATGTTGAATATGCTATTTACTAAATGGAAGGAGACAAATGTAGTATATAAGATGTAAAAGTTATGGAATGGAATGTAGGAAACAAACTTTTAAAATAAATTTTACTAAATATGCGAAAAACAGACATACATTCAATGAAAAATATATGGACCCCTTCGAGCAAAACTAAGGCTAGATTCTTAATATACTCTGTCTATTTAGTATGAATGAATTTTTGTGTTTCCCAGTGTTTTAAATGCTTAATCATTATATATGGCATTCTTTCACATCGCATTTTACTATTCAACTTTATTTTATAGTTGATGTAATTTAGTAAAATATTTATGAAATGCGTATCAGTTTATTTGCAAAAAATATGTACAATTTTATGTCGCAAATTATTAAATTTTATATTTTAAAATCCTTTTTAAAATCTTAAAATTTCATTTGAAAAAACATTAAAAACACTAAAAACATTTTTGATTAAACTTTTCCTGATGCATATATGAATAGAATATTTCCCCTACACATTAAAGTTAACCTAATTAATATATTTAAGTCTGAAAGTTATACCACTCATCAAAAAAATTAAACCCAAGTCTTTAAACCAGAAGGCCTTGGTGATAAGAAAATTTGTATTCTGACTTTTTTCAGTATTATCAAACTGTTATGCAGAGAAAAATTTTTCAAAATATTAATTTTATTATGATTACCTTCTGGCATTTAGTAACATAATTTGATTAATTTTAATATGAAGCTCTTAACAGGTATGAGGAGGTTTGACCGACTCGTCGATTTATTAAAGCAATAACTCGTAAATTGAAAGAAAAAAAGAAATACTACATTTGAATAATATTGATCTGGATATATTATGTGGAATAGTTTACCCTGATTTATGTAAAATTGGTAAAATTTAAAACTGCTTTACCTTTATTAAATCAATAATTGCGAATTGCATGCTCAAATAAGTTATTATATGTAGTTGATTTTATAGATCACCTTACTCTACAATGTATATGCATCAATTCATTATTTAATACATCGCCTTGATTGTAAACAATTGTTGATTTTGTAAATTATAGTAATCTCTTTATCCTCTAGAGAATGCATAAATAATTCAATAAGTGGAATTAGTACTACTGTATATCAACAACACATAGTATAATAGCAAACTTGTATTAGTAGTGAGCAAATGTATGATTAATAAACAGGAACTATTGTTAGTATGACTATTATATATATGAAAATATATTAGTGATTTCAATATCGCCAAATATAGTACCTTTTTTAATGATAAAAAAGTAACGCACCAGTAGACAAGTTTATCTGGGGGTTATCTTCCGCCCACTCCTCCCTTACGTCTGTTTTTTTATTGTTATGTCTACTTAATATGTTATTATCCATTGTCCTGTTAAGTGTAGTTTCGGTATGCATTGTTCTATAATAATGTGTTAATTCTATGGTTTACAAAAGTTTTGAATCGCTATATATATAATTGTAATGTTGTTGTGAAAAGAGACTATACAATACACTATATATTAATGAAAAATAAATTATTTTGTATATTATACTGTGAAGTGGTTCACGAGTAAAAAAACAAAGTATATATGTATATATAATTGTTCAATGTTTTTTAAAAAGGATACTTTACGTTTAATTTGGTAAATTATTATATATGTATCAAGAATAAGTTACTGTAAAGGAGAAGACATTAAATATTCTATTTTTATGTCTAAATCTGTAAGACAAATAAAAGCATTTTTCCATCATTATTCATTGATAATTACACCTGTTTCGTTAAGCCTATAATGTGTTGTTGTAAAATTATTATTTAGATGTAGGCAAATAATGTAAACACCACGAAGAAGATGTTCTGTTCTGGACAGCTTTGATAGAGAAACACGTAATAAATACGGGAAGATTGTGGTTTTAGTATATCAGCTTGCGCTTTAGGGAGAATTAATAAACAGAGAACATTAATGCTCCGTCGTCAACAGATTTTGCTCTGCGTGCATATTAACACATCTGTCAACTGCATGGAATAGTCACTTGTTATGTGAGTTTGCATTATTCATCCAACACTGTAGTGGCTGTCCTATATAATAGTATACTACCATTGTCAGTATCCTGATGTTACAATATAGTAATATAGATTTTTTATTGGACCCTTAAGTGAATAACCGTATTTATACAATCTATTATGTAGACTATAAGGAAATCCAAGAAAACAATCTGGTATTAGTTATTTCCTGTTTTTGGAAGTGAATTAAATTATAGTTGTTTCAATAAAATATAGCGATGTATGAAATTTTGATTTTATGACCACAGCATTGTAACCATAGACTTTTAGAGATATTGAAATCTGTGGTTCGAACATATACTTCGCACTTAAATAATCTTAATAAAGTCAAAATATATTGTGTTAATAACTGACCAATCAATAAAACCATAATTAAATCGCTAATGTATGTAAATTTGTGTGATATATATATATTGAAACTGAATCAAACATGGACTATACTTTTTTATATTAAAAAATTAGAAAAATATGACTGTACTCTTAATAAGATAGAAATACAGTGGAAAATGTTGGAAGTATACTTTAGGTAATCACATTTGGATTTATTAATTAGTAAGTATATCAATTAAAAATATTTCAAAATTCCTTTTAGTCGAACAAGTTAAGATTAAATGATAACATTGTAATATAGGTCTGTATATCTACAGTTACTTATAAAATAGAAGCATTATAATTTGAAAACAAATATTGGCATTATGAAACAAGTAAAATAGATGGATAAATATCTATTAAATTTACCTGAATATTTATCCAACAAAAACGAACAGTTTCAATATACATAATAATGCTTATATTAAATAAAAGACATATAGAGAAACGTCGAAATGTTAATAGAACTAGATAACATTGCTTCTGTAATAGTTTCGCCATATCAATATCCTTTGAACCTTCGAAGACTTTGAGGAGGGGTGCCTCCTCCCGTATATATGTTGAGGTCATTATATGACGTATTGCTTGAATGTTTTAATTTTTTTGTTTTATCGTATAAATTAATTACCGAATGATACATGTATATATAATTTTAGGAATACACTTTTAAAGTATTGTTTGAGTTATATTTCTGCAAACTTCATTTTGAACACCAATTTAATGTATGCAGATAACATTAACATTAAAAATTTAAGAACAAAAGAAAATAAATATAAACTAAAATGGGAACTGTGACTATTTATGTGCATCAATTATTAATTAAAGAGGGGCACACATAAGCGCAGGAGTCATTATCGACAGTCACCTAATGTTGCTAATGAGATTACTCAATATTATTTTATATAACATCGGCGCACAGATTATTAGTTAAATATTTATACCAAAGAGTGAAATAAATGTTTCACATTTTTCATTAGAAAGCATTCGTTATACGTGACCTAGTTAAAACTATTATTTTGAGTCATAAAGTTGTTTAAAAAAGCGTAATTATTATTGAACAATATTATCAACTAAATTGCTTTTTTTTATTATGCGTTGACACGCTTTAATTAAATTGTTTACGGAAATACTATGAAACGACATATACTATTTTGACCAAAAGCTATTAAAAAACAATGAAAATCATTGAAAAAGTCTTTGTTAAAATATTGTGTTAAAAAATGGCGTGCAAACAGAATTATTTTATAACATACTAGAGAGATTTTTCACAATTAAAATATCCAACAATGGAAAATTAAAAAAAAATGATTTCTGAAATTAATTCCCACCAATGATAATTCCCATCCCCAGGCCTAGAAAAGAATCAGTTTTTGAGTTATCCGTGTGTGCATATGCTACACCAGCAACAAAACTTCGACAACCATTAAGCGGGTCTTCGCGGTGAATTGTAACTCAGATTCCTTTTTAAGATCTTACCAAGGTTTTGCAATGATTTATTCTAGAGATCATTGTTATACTAAGAAATTCAAGATTTATCTGAATCTTACCAATGAATCAAAGCGATTTTGCAAAATCCAAGATATTGGTAAAATCCAAAACTTGGCAAAAATTGGAGATCACTTGGATGAAGTATAATATAAATGAATGACAATATGGGAAACATTTGTTTTTGTGGCCAGGTGTGCGGGTTTTAGACCACATAAGTGGACAACTGATCGAGAAGGAAATTTTAAACGTAAAATTTATTACAAGCATTAAAAACAAATAAAACTGCCAAAGATTACATAAAAAACATCGGCTTTATATATATGATTGTAGTATCTTTATCATTAATAAAAAAATCAAGACATTTATAAAACATGACACTTTGATAAAGGTTAACTTTAAGATTAACTTTAAACATAGTGATAAATATACTAAATTGATGTGTGTTTATATGTTGAAATTATCATTAAAATATTCAATAATGTTTTATTATTTTTTGAAGATATCGACAGAATATTTTAAAATTTAGTCTTATGTTTACCTTTTATATAGATATATACTATCAAGGAATACAGAACAATTAAATTAGTGAAATAGAAGTTTTGAAAATCCACTGTCGACGGCTGCTCTACAAAGTTTTTCATAAGTGAAGAATCACATATAAATGATTTTCATGTCAAAATCATAGCTATATTTAATTGCTCTACATAGTTTAATAAGACTGTTTGAACATCACTAGTAGTATAGGAAGAGTGGATTCGACCACACTTATAAATAGAGTTATGAGTCATGGCTAAAAATAGATCATAACTCATACCCCCCATCTAAAAAAATGTTTTTGGAGGGGTATAAAAAATTATTTGTGAGG
>JAUZND010004042.1:0-11918 GCA_034780555.1 Coelogynopora nodosa
TGAATGATATGACTAAATTAGATAAATATTATATTATAAGATGAAAACATATATAGATATATAAATGTAAATAACAAATCTTACTTGTAAAATTATTTCAATTTTGATATCTGGAATTGATGCCTGTACGTGTGATGCCTGCAAATTATGTTTGTTAATAATGAAATACAGTCTTATAATATGTACACTGAAATAATAACCCTCTTGAATGAATGACAAAGTTCAAAATAAGGTCGGTACCTCACAGATAACATAGCTCATCTATTTAATATAACTGAAACATGACATGATAGTGTGGTCACTGATGAGGCAGTTTCCTGTGCACTTTGTAAGTCATTGTAGACTATATGTATCTGATTCACATGATCACTCTTTAGATTAGATAAACATTTCGTGTAAATTATTTCTTAGTGGTAAGTTGTTATATCTGATACATACAAGAGGTAATGAATACTGTGTGCAATATGTGTGTGATAATATGCGGACTTAATGTAGCAAACTGTTTTTATTGTAAAGTATATTAGCTTGCTAAAATGTGTTTCTTCTGACGTTATTATATTTTTATTTTACTACTTTATTGTACCACTTAAAAAATATTGTTTTGAAAACAATTACATAAATATCGCTGGAGAGAACCTTTATAACATAAATATATTAAATTTCATTTCATTTTGGCGTCTGCTTGCAAATATAACAATAATTCATTAATATTTATTATATTTTTATACATCGATTATATTATGCTAAAAATGCTACTCGTAGCGAATTTAATTAAAATATATTCGTCAAATTGTATTCTTGCTCCTTTTCCAAAAAACTCGTAATATTTTTATATATATATTTAATAAACGTTTAAGCAATACACTGTAATTTACTATTTAGATGCTATAATACAAGTAAATTATTATTTTATTAATTTTGTTTAAATAAGTATTTGAAATAGAATTTATCGTGTCTACAATTGGAGTGATCCAACTGACTATAATTGTAGCGATACCACCTTTTGCTAAAATTTAAACAAATAAATGAATGCTTAAGCTTCAACTGTAACCCACATGTGTTATGAGAAGGCTTTAGAATTTTTCTATACAATATAAGCAACTTTTAAATAAAATATTTTATTATTAAATTGTTACAAAAAATATTCAAAGGATTGACACTAATCATTATTAATTAAAAGTTTTCAAAAACTGACCTAAGAGATTTAATCTTTATGTAATCACTAGAGAAATAATTACGGATGAAAATCGGGTTGCATTTTATCTTACTTACTTAATCGAATGTAATTCAAAAAGTATTTTCTTAATAAATATTCAATTGTAACTCTTTGGTTACATGGACGTTTTCAATACTCCAATAATTAAAAATATATATATATAGTATTCAATGACACGTACGTCAACATTTTCCAAAAGTAAAATTAGTTTTGGATGAATATGTAATTTTAAGGATATCGGACATTAAATATTGGCGATAACAATTACTGACAAAAATATAAACCATTTAGATACAAAGGTGTGATATTTTTCTGGTAATAATAATAATAGAAACCGATAGCGAAAACTATTTCAAAATATGATAACTAAAAGAATTGAATATTACACCACCTTATCGCTTAGATTAAACTATTGAGAAAATCGAATCATATTTTTAAATCATTATGGATCATAAATACACCAAAGTGATTCATTGGGTATATATTTCTAGGGTAGTAACCTATGACAACCAAAGTAGGTATGATGATGCACAAATAGAAGATCAATATTGTTATAGTACTTACAATTATTTGTAAGTAGTACATATCCCTACACATTTTACTTAGTGTCTAACTACATTATAATATTATTATTTTATTATAAATATAGTTTTTAGTTTGTTTTTAAAAATTTAGACGAAAATTGACGTCATTTGTGACGTCATTTTTGTTTTTAGCCTATAACTTTTGATGTTTAGGTGTTTTGAAGTTTGAAATGAATATGTACTACTTTAATATAATAGATACATTTTATTATTAGATGTGCAATATCATCATCATCATCATCACCAACATGTGAGATATTAATTGAGTACAATGCATCATGCACTCTGCTGTGAAATACATACCAAAATCGGTTGATACTTTCCCGTAGAGTTGAATTATAGTTGACAAAAGGAGTATATTCTTAAATTTTTTAAGACCTCTTCTTCAATTCGTTCCATTGCTTCGTCATTTTTCATATAATTAAATAGTTCAATATAATTCATCATTTTGTCTTGTATTTTGTATTTCAACTCCTTCAGGGTCAATTTCTTCTGTATGTTCTCAAGAATTGTAGTCAGAAACGTCGACTCTTTCTCTTTTTTCTCGTCGTCCACCATCTCCTCCATTGATGTTTCCTCCTCGTCGTTGAACTGTAGTGATTCCTAGTCCGTCACTGATTGATTTAAGTTTGATTTTCATGCAGCTGGGCAACTTTGGGAATTTCCTTTCGTCGGTATTTGTGCAGAATTAGGTCAAATTGCTTTTCAGTTTTGTAGGTAATCGATTTCTTGAAGAATATTTCCGTAGTAGTAAAAACTATTATGCGTTAAATGGTAGAAGATATTGCCGCTCTGTTTTATATTCAACTATATAAATCCATTTTTAATAATACATACGAATATCTTTATTTTTTAGATATAATTATATATAGGGTTTATTTAACATCATATAAAAGTGTGTAACAGTTTTTCCTGTGACTAATTCTTGTTTAAATAACAATTAAGACTGGTTACATGGTGCAGAATATTCTTTTTAAATAAATAGTATTATCATGTCAAGCTAACTATACTTAAATAATTGTTTTACAACCATGTTCAGGTTGGACTGTGGTTCTTTCCATTTTTACAATAACGATCATTCTTCTTCTCAATACTCGAAGAGATTATCCCGCTCAAACTACTAAGAAGCTAATGTATGTTCCCAGACATTGGAATATTTACTAATACTATTTGATATATGAAAGTAGACGTATATTGAGCCTAAGACCATGTTTGTTGTTTTTTTCGTATGGTCGGGGATAATATTACATATGCTCTTCTTTTTAAAAACTATTTCCCATTATAGATATTTCCAGGAAGTTTAAATCTGTATAGCTAAATTTCAATTATATATATTAGATGTAAACGACAACAAAAATAATAATTCATTTAATCATGTCGCTTTTATCGACTTGATAAAAATTATGTTAAAATATAAGTTGTCAAATATGATTGGCGTGATTGCTGTCTGCTGATTTAGTAACTATTATTTTTGAGACCAGTAAAACCCAATATTGAAACTTTCTTGCTTTTTTTAAATTAACATTCTACAATAAATTTAGTATAAAGTTAGGGAAATAGAAATAATTTAGTTGTCGAAACTATTTACTTGTAATATTAATAAATAATAGAGTAGATGTTTTATATAAAATTACAAGAAATATGTGATCTACTATACAATATTATACTAAATTCATATATTAACTTAAAATTATATGCAATATAAAGGTATGTACACCAATCAGGTCGTCAGGAATAAATCCTGCAATTCATTGTTTAATTTTTTTTAAATAAATTGCATGCTAACAGTTATCATCGTCTTTGGTGATCTCAAATCGTAAGTCTGCATCAATTAGATTAATGTTTATCAAATTATAAACATTCTGGAACTATCTCGTTATCTCGTGTGTTAGAAAGACTCTTTCCAGACTTTGAGTAGATTTCGTCTTGGGACAATTTCATAATAAATGTAGCTACAGTACGTGTGTAAAATGAGAATATTTTGCAATACATATAGTATTCCTGCATATAATTTACTTTTTTTAATCTTCTGGGTAAATTGTGTCAGATTTTCAGAGCTTACAGTCCTTCAGGACATAATCTTCAGGTGATTTCTTTAAAACCTTTGTATTTATAAAACCAATTTAATTTCTCCGGCATTTTATAGAACCATTCGTAGGTTTGAAATTATCATTTACAAACGATTATAGCAATTTAGAACTTGGTATAATGGCATCCACAACTTCAAGAGATTCTGGAACTAGTTTTTGTGTGGCGATAGGTGTTGATACAAATTGACACCATATAAACTTTCAAGCAAAAGTAAATGGAAATTTCGGACTCGGAGAAGGTAACTAAAGAGGAGAACAGATAGTGCATTTATGCAGGGAACAATGTTTTTGTAGTAGCCAACACCATGTTTTAGCACCACAAGCGATGTTTGGGAACCTGGACCTCGCCTGTAGTGTTACTGAAACAGATAGAGTACGTCCTGATGCAACAGGATGGACATCTATTGCAAGAAAAATCAAGAGACACTTGCTGTGCTGCAAGATTCGTATCAGACAAAACATCCGACGAAAGACAATAAAATCCAACAGTTTGACGTTGCAGCCTTGATATTAAAAGGGAGTTTGAGATCAGCAACCGTTTCTAGAAGCTGATAAATAACATTGAAGCGCACAAGACCAAGCATATTAAAAAGGTTGTCGTGGGAATTACCGAATTCAGTCGTTACACTTCTACAGTGAAGATGACACTTAATGAAGAAGAAGAAATATTACTTCACAAACATGTGCAGCCTTTTCGAATTAGGGATAACATCATTTTAAATTTCCTTGCCTTGACGGGGTGTCTTTGGGTGACTGCTCCTAGGCTCCTAGTGATTACGTTGGTGACTACTCCTAGATTGTAACTATTTTATTGCATGCATTAATAGATATAATGCTTTTAATTAAGTATAAACAATCAAAATTTTCTTTAAAAAGTTATATTAAGAAAGTTAAGTTATTGAACAGAATAATTTACATCTGTTCATAAGCGCTTTTTTCATAAAATTACCCAAACCTGACTCAAACGTCGATCAATACTTTATCGTACAAAATAAATACATCAATAATTTTGCAATTAAAAGAATCGTAGGACAAATTTTGATCACTGCTGTGCACATGTGAATAATTTTAACGTTTTCGAGTATTATTAAAAAATATTTTAGAGGACTAGATGCTTCCCCCCCTTCTTTGATTATATAATGTTAATCCCCTAGACTTTTATCAATACCGCTTCAGCCCCGCCTTCGCTTGTTGTTGGGTGTGTCCCTTGTTGCCAGCTCTACTGCCTCTTTTTCAACCTGTTTCAAATTATGATGAGACCTATGGTATCGTTGGTCCCTGGTGGTAAGTGTATTTCTTATGAAATATTCTAAACATTCCTTACAAAAAGTAGTAAAACTTACTTTACAGTGTTTCCTCACGAAAATATTCCTAAACGCTAGAATTATCAGCATAAGTTTTATAGTCGTATTACAATTTTCATAGCTCGTATATTTCGGGATTTCGGGAAATATGTGCTTAATTTGGCTTTGATCTCTAGATTTTCATAATAAAGCAGTAATAACAGCCCCCTCCCATCCTTCTAACAGCCCCTCCAAATATAAAGAAAATTAATGAGATAAAATTTTAGCTATCAATGTAGCAAAAATATATATTGCGATTAGCGCGATTATAACCTCCGTAAAAGATCTTTATAATTTCTCTATATATCTTCTTGATACTATAACAAGTAGTATAGCTGTTTGAGATTATGGGCCTATGAATTAATAGGGTGTTTAATATTAGGTGATAATATATATATAATATACTACGCGATGCAAGGAGGATTCATATTCGATTCTTCAACACTACCATAAAACAAAGAAAAAATAGAAATAAAAAGAAAAAAGAAAAACCAGAAATTTTCAAAGCGACTGTCAACTAAGAAACAAAATTTCATAATAATTTCAGGATAGTTTAAAAGAAAACGCAACGTTCATGACTAAACTACCAAGCGGCTCTTTGAATCCTCAGCGTTTTTAGTTACTTTGAACCAATGAAAATTTTAAACTTTTAATCTACCGTAATTAACAGTATTTTTTTAATTTAACGTTTATTACAAGCGAATGAATGTTCGTTCTTTGTTAATATGTATCGTTCCAAATAATATATATTGTATAGTATATATGATAATTTTAGCCGTATATGTTCTATATCATTCATATTATAAATTGTACATTATTGCTATTTATTTATTTTAATTTAGATCAATTGTCAAAACTGGTTACAGAAGGACCCTTTACAAACGTATAACGTAACAGATGTACCTGAGCTTGAGGAAAATGTAAACAATGAAACAATCTAGTATTTTCGATTTTGTGTTTTACAGAATATTTTGACTTTACAGTAATATTTGTTTTATTTTATACATATTTAATAGTATTATGTCACAGAACTATAATTGTATTCAGTGTTCCCTATACGTTCCCTACAGTTTTTGTTATGGTTATAAATATGATATGAATTGTATAGGCTATATATTATTTATGTTATCTAATATGCTTATTAATTTTGTATATATCCAAAGTATTATTTTATTTTTGCTGCTTATAAATTTCAATTAAATTGTTTAGCTTTTATATTTATATATAAAATGTTATGTTTTAATTAATATTTTATTGCCTATACTAATTAATAATTACTTAAAATGAAGTCTATATTTGATCATTTTAATTGACCTGGAGATAGATATAAATTATTAGAATATCATTACCAACGGATCTTTTTTTCTGTAAATAAACAATGTTTTATTACATTTATCGATTCCTTTTCTTTTACTCAAATTTGATTTTCCATGACACAAAGTATACACCCATGACTACATATAGTATTAGTTTAATTATCCTCCTCATATTTAATACCGTTATTTTTTAACAATTTTTTTCGTTTCAAGTATTTATTTTATGTGTATTCTATTCTTAACTACAATAATATAAAAATTTCATTTACTATTTTTGTAATAATTTGCACTAAAAATATAATGAAGGCATTCTCAAAAATGTTTTTACAATATTGAACTTCACTTATAGTATTTTGTTGTATGTGCAAGTATTAAAAAATGTATTGCAATTTTAAATTATTTTAAAACTCATAAAATTCAAAGTAATTATAACAAATATTCTATATATTTCTATTCAACCATATAATGACTGTATTTCTCCCACATAAGGGACGATCAACAAAGAACGTATACTCTCAGATTTTCAAATTGCAGATTGCCTTCCCCCAAATTGTACGTCTGCGTACGTTTTATGATAATCCCCCACTCCTCCCTTGTATGGTCATACGGTATTACAATGTATAATACTTTAATTTCTGTACTAAGTAATAATTATATTTACTAAGTAAAGTGTGTTAATAATAAAAAAATAGTATTTGGCTTCTACCTATGTTTCTTGTTTTTAAAACAATCATTAAAATTATCAGTATGGCACAGAAAAATAAATTATTATATTTGTTGTAGATTTGAAACGCGAATATTACATTTTTACTATTGTCACGCGGTTTCGGAGGTTCTGTATATAGTAAAAAATATACAATAAAATGAACAAATAGAATAAATAAATAAATAAATATAATAATGTAAATGA
Source organism: Coelogynopora nodosa (assembly GCA_034780555.1). Classification (NCBI taxonomy): domain Eukaryota; kingdom Metazoa; phylum Platyhelminthes; order Proseriata; family Coelogynoporidae; genus Coelogynopora; species Coelogynopora nodosa. The sequence continues at coordinate 7,460 of JAUZND010004042.1, forward strand.
ATATGAATATAATAACAAATTAAATATGAATAAATATAATATTTATAAGAAATACTTAAATGATAACAATAAAAAGAAGAAAAATATGAAAAAGAACAAATAGTAAATCAAAATATTAAATAAATTTTATAAATTTTAATTAATGATTGTTAGATAATCTCATATTGTATAATAATAACAATGCCAAACATTTAATGTTGGGATTGTTTAATATTTTATCTTAACTACTAGATGGACCATACTTTTTTATATTGTAAATGTTGCCATAAAACTATTTCTAAATTAGATGTCTTTAAATTATTTTAAAATATTTTTTCAAATTCTATTTTTGTATAATTAATTGACATTCAGTTTATATCTACACTTATATAATTAATATGTGTATAGACTTTCAAACTATTTAATCATTTGTATATGATTTCTTCAAAATTGAAAAAAGAATGTCTCAAATTAGGAGATTATAATTGAACTAATAGTACAGTATAATCCGGTTATAACAAGATTGAAGGGACTGTTAAAATTTGCTTGTTATAACCGATGCTTGTTATATCCGGGGTACCACAAAATTGATGTAATGTTAAGTTCTACATATAATTTAAATTAACATACGTAGCAATAGAAAACGACCAGCATGTTGTTCCATAATTATTATTATCCAAAATTATAAAACTACATGCATGTGAATGTATGTATATAGAAAATGTCAAAATTAATAGAAAAATAATTTTAGGTACCTAAATATCTATCTATATATTGTAAGATAAGTGTAAAAATAAGGTTTAATTGTTATAAGAGGAGTAATTGTGTGTAGGGGACCAGCCAAATATATAACATCCAAAAAATATGCTTGTTATAAGCGTGTTCTTGTTATAATCGCATACTTGTAATAACCGAGGCTACTATAGTGTATTTATATACAAGTTTTTACAGGACCAGCCAAATGGCTTGATATAATAGAGTTCTTGTTATAAGCGAGCATGCCATAACCGGATTATACTGTATTAATAAAATTACTAATTTTTAAATTAAATAAATGAAAATATGTTATATGTTTGCCTTTATAATTATTCACATTAATAAAACATAAATTCAATACAAAAATTAATGCTAGAGCGATTAATTTATGTTTCTACATATTTATTAGAAATCCTTTTACGACTTTACATTTATTAATTTTTGTAATTTATTCCATATGAATCTTTTAATACTAAGTCGAATCAAATAAATAAAAAAATATAACTAAATAAATATCTTCAAATCAAGGATACCAAATAATGACGTAATTAATGACAATATATATATATATATATGTGTGTATATAAATATGTGTATATATGTATGTGTGAATTATGAGTATTATAATACATAAATTCTCAATTTTTTAAAGTAGAAAAATACAACGTTCAACAAATCTATATTTTTTTATTATGACAGTGTGGCAAAGGATAAACAATAAAAATATTAATTACTTATAGCATTATGCTACATTAATAATTCGTTTTCTTATTTTAAGTCTAATCTGCAGATAGCTTCAAAAGACTTTTAATTTTGCATCTTCGCATTATTGATTTATTTATTTTTAATATAAGAAAGGTATTTCTGTAAGTATTTATTAATATCCAAGAACTTGACAATAAATAAGTAAGTTGTGGGGCACCGATCCACCCTCCCTGCCCACCATCATAGTAAAATTTAATTCAATTTTGCCGCAAACGCTTTTTATTTTTGAACCTGACAGAACGACCTTCTACCGGAGGTTGCATAAAGGCATGGTAGGCAGCCAATGCAATGGTATCTTCACTGATGAGTTCTTTTTTCTTGAGAAGTAGCAGTGCATTCTCTAACCAGCTGCTGCTCTGTTCCTGTTCTATGGCCTCATCCAACTAACGTTCGACTGGAAACACGTCACACACCGGCACTTTATCAGTAGTGGTCTTCAAAGATACAGCACGAACGAAGGCGTAGCTGTCAGGAAGCGAATAATTTTCATTTCCAGAAGGTGGTATTGTAATTGGAGATCTGCTCACACCAACTTCAGTCTTGGTAGTCATTTGGAAAAGGCTGATTCCAGTCCAATGGAATGAGGTTAGAGCAATGGTTGAGCTGGAGTTGCGGTCTAATTTATCCAGGGCACCAACTGTGAACAACCCTTTCCAGAGACAGCGGAAGAAACCAATTCATCCTCTAGAAATCGTTCAGAAGTAGAAATGGCAATTCATTCTTTGATTTCAAATTTAATTTGTGAGCTTAATTGAAGGCGAATATATACAATCTATAATGATTTTGAAGGCTTAATGATTATCTATCTAAATAATGCACAATAATTCAAGACGGCAGTTCTTATAATTTCGTCACTGTGTTATTTAATCCTCAATCATTTGAGATATTTAATGTAAAAATAGCATTATTTTTCATAGATATATTAAGACGTCTTAAATTTTGTTGTTTTACATAATTTTTTTTAAATCTGGAGGGCTCTTAGGCTAATATTGACAGATAGGTCCTAAGGAAGCTTTATGAAAAAATAGCGCTTTTATCCACTCAGTAACGGTAATCTTCAAATGTAGCACTAAGCCATTTAAAAAGCACTAAAAGGTATATAAACTTTTATGTATATAATTCTCTACAGCGAAAACGCCCCTCCCCCTCCCCACCCTTCCACCTTCTTATTATTTATATTCTTTTTATGCTTTGCTTACATTCTCAATCAATCTTCCATTTGAACTTTAACTGTTCGATGCTTCGTTTATAAGAATCATATAACACACTTTGTTTTATTTTTCTCTCTCTATACCGTTTTTCATTTGTACAGAATTTAAATAAACAGTTGATATTATTATTATATGTATATTTTTATATACTACTTTAATAGTACTATTCAAAATGTTTCATTTACAAATATTTTAAAAAGTTACATAATTTTCGATTAACTTTCGAATTTCTCCTTATTCGCTTCAAGGTTGTTGAGTTCTGTACTCTTCTCTAAGTATCGCCATATAATTTCAAAAACGCCTATTAATGTGTAATTTGCATTTACAACTCCTTCGGTAAAATAATAACATTTTACCTTTAAAAATTCTAAAATATGAAAGTTAAACTCCAATAAAATTATGATATTCTATAGTCTGATCCATAATATTTAAAAATGATATTCTAATAGAATACTTCTATCCTAGAGTTTAACCAAAAATGTATTAAAGTTTAACCCAAAGACACTATATATATATCTATATGTTTATATTGTATTATGTTATAATTATGTTAATAATACAATATATAGAATAGGGCCTATTTGGTTTAATCCTTATAAAGTATAACCCCCATTTTAAAAGTGTAGACTCCATAAAATATAAAAATCCTAAGATTATTCCTCCTAAAATCCAGATTTTAACCCCATTTAATAATATAATCCTACAGCTTATAACCCACTAAATCATAAATTTAACCCCATAAAACATTAAAATACTCAAGAATTACCAAATAAAATGCTAAACTTGTACAAAATATTGCACATAATTAAAGAAAAACTATAGAATAATATTACTCGTGTAGCACATTTTAGAGTACAATATGAAGTTTTATAAATTGTCTGTGTCACTTCGCTATTTCCTCTTCGTCTTCGCCTTTATGGGACGTACAATATAGTCATCTTCATATTTTTTGTATTTTTCGATAAAAATAGTTAATTGTCCAACTTGATCGCAGAAGGCGTACCGTATTTCTTTTTATTGCTTCCTTCAATATGACCCCCATTTCAAAACATGCCATAATATTTTATTAAATTACTTTTCAATATTTTATAGTTAAATTAGGCCTACCATTTTTTTAAATTTATTAGACAAAAGTTTAACTAATTTACCGAAACAACATCAGATGAGAGCCTTTTTCTGTGGAATAAATACGTTAGTAAATATTGTACATTTAATTTAATCGCTGGTTTCTAAAACAGTTACCATAGAGCAACCATACTTGTTTACAAAAGTCAGGTGATTATGAAGTTGTGACATGCTTTACGGCATTTTTAAATACCTTTTAAAGTATGTGTATGCGGGACAAATGTTCTCGGCCAGATTTTTTCGTACATAATATTTCAAAATTAGAAATAATATTTGATATAGGTGATAATTAATTGTCCATATCAAATACGGAAAGTTTTTTTACCAAAATTAATTAGAAAAAATATCAACAACATCCTCATTATTTTCCTAATAGTTAATAATTGACTGCATTCAGTCACTGGAATCATAACAGACTATATAGTCTTCTTATACTCATGTTCTGGTGCCGTAGTTACATAATGTCGGTAGAAAAGTATAACCTTTAGAAGTATTAAGTCACGTTTATATATTATAAACATTGTGTATATAAACTATTCTAAACTATTCGCAATCTAAAGAAAACAGCAACGGGCCCGGATTGCATAACATCGTGGTTCCTAAAACTTAGTAGTGACTCTATC
>JAUZND010004043.1:0-32652 GCA_034780555.1 Coelogynopora nodosa
AACTCGATTCATATGGCAGTTAATAACTCGATTCATATGGCAGTTAATAACTCGATTCATATGGCAGTTAATAACTCGATTCATATGGCAGTTAATAACTCAATTCATATGGCAGTTAATAACTATATTAAAACACATTTCAGACACAATATGATATCAATTATATAACTTATTAGGCCAGGATAATATAATTCAATGTTTTGATAATGTATGACAGTTTATGCCTAACGATATGTATCTAACGGTGATACACGAAGCATGTCATATTACAAACGTTAAACTGGACCATGTTTTTTTTATTAATGTTTGTGCATTATTGTACGGTTATAAATAAAAAAGCGAAATAGCTGTTGCAAAATTAGTTCAAATAAATTAGTTTAACTATATAAAATTCCAACACAATAATAACATTCCTGAAATAACAGAGATCATAAAATTAAACATTAAAACATGTTTAATAATAAATGCGATTCATTAAATTAAACAAAAGTTACTTTAGTAATTATATTATAATGCAAATTTTCTCGACAACTATAATAATATGAGAATAGAAATGTTTCCACAAATTGTGATATGATTAAGATGGAACCTATTCATGTAAGTTGTCGTATGATTTTTCGCAATCTTGCATATTTTTTATCCTAATTTTATTAATAAATTTTTTAAAAATTTAAAGTTTTTATTTCAATGCTTTTATGATGTATTTAATATGATAATAAAGATATACATTTTTAATTTATTATGTTTGTCAAAATGATTCACTTATAGCATTAGAAAAATATATACAATAAATGTTGGAACTAGTATAACAAAATTGTAATTCGACCATGTGTTTATTGACTATTGGCAATATTATAAACATATTTATTACTTCATTTACTATCATATAATATTTTAATTTATATTTAATGTCATGAATAGCAGGTACAAGGCAATATGTGTTCAGAAGATATATTGTTTAAAAATAACAAAAGTGCATTATTTGTGAGAAGAATAGTTACAACCAAAGTTTCAATAGTGAAAAATATTTACAAACTATTAAAAAGCATTTTAATTAAAATACAAACAATTTTTTAATTCAGTCACAATCTTATCGGTTTGTCCACTTAACCCAAACGTTTTAACTATCTTAACTCATCCTAGCTTAATTTAATTTCTCTTAGCTTATCTTAACCAAGTATTATCAATATGTAAAAATCGATTTAACATTGTAATATACTTCTTAAAATGTTACCTCTCTTATTTCATTTTTAAATTGTAAATGAAGACATGGAACATACGAATTTTATCATTTTTAAAATTATATTTATTTGATTAAATATAAAGAATATTTATGAATATAGATAGTGTGTCATTGAAGTATATAATTAATAAAATGCAGGCATTTCATTTATATATTTTATTAAACAACATTATGCTTCTCAAATAAATCTATAATTTCCTCAATATTTCAATAATTTACAATTATTATTGTTTTCTGTCTTTCCTAACATATTACATCAATACAGATTTACCACAAACCCTTAAATTATCATAATTAAATATATAAACTCTAATTATAAGCTTAATTTTATAACGTTCACGCCGTCTGTCCCGAATACAGTCTCTGAATATAATTAGTTGGTATTCCGAATGCAGAAATATAAAAACTAAAGTCATTCTACTATGCATTTTCGAGAAAATATATATACAAATGTAGTTGCTTATTAATATCAGTATGGATATTACCAAAAATCTTCATCTTTAAGATAGGTCGTATTTTGTACTTTCTTTACTGTTGCAATATTTTATTCAAAATATATTGGATTATTTACATTGTACGAATTGTTTTTTCCTATTATTTAGCAGAATTGATTCAGCTAATATTCTTATTTTACTTCAGATTTTATTGATACTTGTTTAACTATTAATTATGAATTCGCTCTTTAAAAGAATTTATGACATTAGTATTGACAAGTGCTCGGATACCATATAATCATCCTTATCATCATTGAGCAATTTATATTATAATCATATTTCAAATATTTAAGCTTAATAATAGTAATGTATAAGTATTGTAAAGCCACTGAGGCATGTTTCCCGAAGCCATCCCTATCTCACTTACAACAACTTTGCACTATTGTGTTTTTCGAAAGTGTTGTAACTTTGGGACGAAACATTTTAAGACATAACGTAGACCCGTACGTATAAAAATAAAGTACAACTACCCTTAGTTGTATGCATAAACCTTTACTAGTTGAAGTACAAATTTTTTGAGGTGACAGATATGATCTGAGTAAAGGATGGACAGACATGTAGCCTCTACGTTAACTATAGTTACACTCATTCACCTACACCAATGCATCCGATTGGTCAATAAAGTTAATGTAATGCTACAAAAAATGCATACGTTCATTGATCATTAATTTGTGCGACTTAATTGTTTCCCTCTTTCAATTGATAACACGTGGATGAGAACATATAATCGTTTTTTTAATGTTTTAAAAGACAATTGAAAGACAAAAGGAAAATGAAATGTCTATATAAGCATGATTAAATTATCGGAGAATTTGATGCTGTTTTTTATATCAGCAAAAAATATATAAAATGTGATATCCCTTAAAAAAGAACAAACAGCATTTTGATCGACTTGAACCCATGACCCAAGTGTTAACTGCGTAGAACCCTCATTAGTTACACTATAGGTAAAAAGCAAGTATGACTATGTAGTATACTAGCTATAGTAAAAGTTTATGCATACCACTAGTGAGAGTTCTGTGCATACCACTGATAGTTAGGAAATAGCATTCCGTCTCTCGAAACAGCAATCAAGGGTCTGTATAGCTTGGTGGTATCATCTCTGCCTTCAACTCAGCAGGTAGGGTGACCCGCACACCGTATTCCGTACTCTTGGCATTAGTAAACTGATTTGCGCTGTCATTTTGAGTATATCAAATTGTTGGTTATATGCTGAATTAGTGTCCTTCAATTATTATTCAAATACAAAATATTCTCCGCCGAAGTAATCCTCCTTTAATAGCTATTAATATATACCCTTTCTAATCTGCCATTATATGAAAAATTTCCCACACGTATGCACTATAATAGAAGTCCTAAAAATTTCCTAAATTAGGACGAGAGTCCATTTAATCTATTTAAAATATACTTACAAATTAATATACTTAAAAGAAACATATATTTTCAGAATAAATAATAACTTTATATTTCAAATATTAAGAATTAAAATTGACACAAATCATTTAATTTGAAACAAGTCTGATTGATCTTATAATATTAAACGTTAAATTTTGTATGTTATGTAATAATATTTATAATTTAAAATATATTTCAAATATCGAGTAGATTGAATAACATTTGACTTTGCGATTGCAGTGCCGCTGCTTCTACGGTTTACATTCTTATTCCTCGTTTCAACCATACAAAAACTAAATGTATGTCTCTTTTCTACTTAATAAAACCGAGTTAATTATAAATCTATTTTCAGACGTCGACTGACTTCTCGCATAAATGAACTTGATGAAAGCTATGACCGTGAGAAGAGCAGGGCAAGCAGCCTGGAGAAGATAAAGATCAAACTTTTAGCAGAGACCAAAGATCTGCAGATAGAAGTCGAGCATGTATGATAGAGCTTAGGATTTATAGTTTAATGTAATATAAACATTTAAGTTTATATGTGTTTATCCCAAATGAATTATTGAAACTGTACGATTTTATTACTATGCAAAATAATCACAGGATAAATTTATTGGAAACGAGGACTTCGAGATAATTTAATAATTTAAACAAAAATATTTAACTCCGTGACATATCTCTGTATAATACGCATGGGAAAAAGGCACCTTCGAAATATAATATTATGAACACACATTTAAAAGTGGAATACCACAGCCGTTATATAAAAAAACGTTGATATAATAATGGCAAATTATTGATATATTATTTCATATAATTGTGGATATAACGCACACATTTAATAAAATAATTTACGTAGAACTGCTTGACGATATGATTTTTAACAAATAATTCAAAATTTAACTATATAAGTTTATACATGTCTTAGATATCTTTATATTTAAACATATTTATTTAATTATACAATATATACATTATTTATAAATATATTTGTATTATAAATATAATTGTATTATAAATATAATTAAACATATAATTATTAATTTCAGAATTATTTTTCTACTATTTTGGCAAAAAATTGATACAGCTCTTCATATATAAATATATTATAATACATAATACTTGTAAAAATACAACTTTTTCATGGAATTATATTTAAAATATGTACATGGCATAGCTTTCTCCATATATTCAATTCGCATAATATTTTCTCTTCTACACCGTCATCTTTTCGAGAACAAAATTAGCACTATTGGTACTAAGATAATTAATTTACTATTTTTTTATTAAAACACTATTTTAAAACATCTATTAGCATGACAAATAATAAAAAATCATTTATATGGGCATGTACATTGTTTAATTAAATTTTAATTTAATTACACGTCATTCAATCTTGTCCATTAAAATCAAACTATATATGTAATACCACAAAAAGTCAGTCAACAATCATTTGTTCTGTCAATCACACCGGCACAAAGTGTACGCCGTGCCGTCAATGTGTAAAGCAGACTATTTATTTGGTGAACAACTTCTACAGAAACCAACACAGCGATGTTATTTCCAGGAAATGTGAAGGACGTATGTGATTTATCTTATCCTTCGTGAAAGGCTATAATAAGTGCAGTCTTTGCGTGTAAAACCCGTAAAAGTACATTCATATATGCAGTTTAATAATAAATGCAAATAAAACATTTCGATAATATTTTGCTGCATACATATACAACATTTATAACTGATTCAATTATTTAATTTATCATATATGTTTTCATTATTAAAATAGTGTATAAAAATTTTATTTATGGACTAATATATTTTGTTGGAATTGAATGTTGATTTACTCATTTTGAGTTCAGTGTTTGATATACCTATTTACCTAAAGTTCAATTTGCACATAAGCTTTGAGAATAAATACAAATGTAATAATATTTTCTGTCATTTTCTAATTGAAATTAAGGAAGCATAAAAAATAACTATTTAAAAATTAAGGAAGTTAATGAGTGAGAGAGTAACAATTATAAAATAAATTAAAATACGAATTAATGAAGTTTAGCAGAAACATTTAAACCTTTAATTGTATTAATTGTATACTTAAAGTAATATTCGAGAACCATATATTCATGATACATATATACTTCGATATGTAGGAGATATAAGATGAATGTAAAAAAAGTATATGTGTTAATAAATATGAAACGAATTTAAAAAAGCTAATTTTATGTATTATCTATTATACTATATATATGAACGATTATTTATTACAACTTAAATAATTAAAAACTATAATTGAATATATGCAATAAATTAAAATATAAAAAAATCAAAAACAGATATATATAGGTATATAAATAAAAATAAAAATAACTGTCAGTAAAATTAACCATAACAATAGAGATAAGCAGAGAAAAAATAATTAAACTTCATGTTTTAGACTTTCTAATTTTTGTTTACATATATTGCATTAGTTTTATATATTGCGCATTTACTACTTTGATATACTTTTCCGAAATTATTCTGCAAATAAAAGTATTACATTTTTGTTGTTCAAATATTAAATGTTTAACAAAATAAGTATTGTTTAATAATTAAAATAAAGAATTCAAAAATTAGATTGATTTCAACTAATTAAATTTTAGGAATAATTAGGCATTTTAGCTGATTTAAAAGGATATACTATTTAATTCCCTAATCTTAAAACAATACATAATAAAAATAATATTAAATAGAAACTTAATACTTGATAAATTAATCTAGAAACCATCAGGTCTCATGAAATCATGAAAAAAATGTCAGTGCATTATTGTTGTTCTGCGGAATTGTTTAGGAATTATGTTTGTTTATTTATTACAACTTGATTACAACTAATTGGTTAATTTATAAAAATTACTCTATTTATGAGATTCAATAACACATTTCAATATATACAAATATCCGAAAAAACCAATAAAAATGTTTACTCGTAACCCGTGTTTTAGCTGACAGCAGAAAACGGTGAACTCCTTCGACGTGCCAAGGCAGCGGAGGGACTCAATAACGAGCTGCAGCGACGGGCTGAGGAACTCGTTATGGAAGTAACAACACTGACCTCGTCCAACACGTCACTCAACTCGGAGAACACCAGGCTTCGCAACCAGATCAACGAACTACACGAGAGGAATGCGGCTTTGGAGAGAGAGAACAAGCATTGCAATGGTAAGAGCTGTTATGTGCAGTCATATACAATGTTTGATGACAGACCGAATTATTGGGTGAACATTTCGTATATATATAGAAATTATGAAATAAAGCGTTAATTAATTAGAATAAAACTTCCTATTAATACTATATAGGCAAAAAAGAATTTCCTGGATAATTTGAACTATGTTTTTAATTTATAAGTATTAAGTATTCATACATATATTGATCAAAACTAAAACATGGTAATAAAAAATAGCTACGAATTACATAATGAAGATTACATAATCAATGCTGAGTCCGAATACAAATAATAAAATAAGTATATACATTTTGAATCCTACAAATTTAAAACAAGTAGGGAAACAAATAATAATATCATTATTTAACAAATTATTTACAGCAAACGTATTGTTATAAATGTTATACAAAATATAGCACAAAATTAGTAGCATCTATATAAAGTTCTTGAAAATGTATATCCAAACAAAGTGATAAATAATAGTGTAAATATAATAATTGCATTGTTTATTTGTTAAAATTAATTATTTTTTATTTGTAAAATCTCTATTAATCTAAAAATCTTAATTATTTCATTATTATAATGTTGATGAAGATGATGAAGAAATACATTTCTCTGTTTTACTTCGTTTTTTAAAAAATCATAAAAGTAATGTATTATAATAAGTAAACGAATTATATTATCTAGCGAATAGCTAGATAATCGTGATTTTAATCGGTACCATGGGATCCTTGGAAAAATTGTGATTTTAAAATAACCTTGGGTGTTATTTCTTATCGAAAATAGTTATTGATACATAGAACTATATAATTATGAGTAGGGTGCAATTTTTTTGCATTTGTAGGCATTTGTAGTTTGCTATTATCTTCTGACACGTCCATAAACAGAAGTAATCAAAGACCTCAAGGACTCTCTTCGTGAAATAAACCGACGACTCTTGGACATGGAGGCCCTCAAGTCCCAACTGGAGGCAGAACGTGACAACCTCTCATCGGCTCTACAGGACGCCGAAGATGCGCTGCGGGACGTTGAGATGAAATACTCGAGTACACATCTGGCCTACACCAATCTTAAGACGGATACTGACCAACGCCTCAGAGAGAAAGATGAAGAGCTGGAGGCGCTTAAGTAAGCGATATCAAATGATTATCGCTTTTCTTTGCTTAAAAAATAATTAATTTAAAGTAAATATATAGCTTTTTTATACTTCATCATTCACGAAATTATGAACCACTTTACTGTACTATCTGACTGAAGTGTTTAATTAAAAGATAAAATAAAACGTAAAAATAATGTAATGTTCAATCTTATGCAATGCTTATATTACAATATGTACATAGATTAGTATTGATTGAGTTATACTGTGATCTTGTTTTGCGGACATGACGTAGCAAATACACCTAGACTGATATACAATCATATTGATTCTATAAATACATTACGTGTAATTATAAATTATTTTACTTGTTAAAATATTAAATGCATTCCTATTTTTACTAAAACAAATATTGTTGTAGTTTGGTTGTCTTAAAAATAATTTAAATTCTAACGACAATTTGCAATTTTTCTAAAATGTATATATGCATAATTTCTTGGGCATATAACGGTTTTTTTTCTATAAATTTATTTCTATATATATTTCTTGTTGAATAAATAGTAGTATGAGTTTAGTTAATTTACATACATTTTACCGGAGAGCTCGATCTTGTTCGGATTATATAATGAAATTATTTTCATCGTAATGAGATTGCATAAATATTAGTTTAAACATATTCAAAAATCTTACTTAAACAAAGCGCATTCCCCAAGATATTTAAATTGTCAAAAGTTGTTTATATATATGTATATATTATTCTTAAGAAATGTACTATATCATAACTTTTTTATCAATTTATTCGAAACAAAGTTTTTATTTTTTAAATGTAAAGATGTCTGTCATATAATCTTAACAAAGACTTATACTCTGTTCTCATGTAACTTTTAAGACGCAGTTCCCAGCGTACTATCGAAGAACTCACACTCACGGTAACGGAACTCGAAAATAAGTACAAAAATGAAGTTAATCGACTCAAGAAGAAGTATGAGACCGCCATCCAGGACCTGGAAGCTCAGGTGGATTCATTGACAGGAACCAATGCCACTCTCGCCAAAGATAACAAAGGCATGATCACACGCATATCCGAGCTAGAAACGCACATTGAGGAAGAACAACGTATTCATGAGGCCACTGAGGCCAGCTTGCACGTGAGTTTTCATTGATCATAGTAAATATACATATATAAAACAAGACATTCACGAATGCGTAATATTTCTGCATATTTTATTTAATAATTATGTAATTATTAAATAATAATAAATGTATAATAACAATATAATATAAATATAATAAAATAATATAAATAGATAAATAAATAACAATTAAATAATGCTTGTATGTAAAGTTTAAAAAAAAAATTTCATCATGTATAATTTATTTCTTCTGTAGTAACACGCACCTCACCCATTCTGTACTAACACTGCCCACTTTTTATTATATTCGCGCAATATTAACATAATTTCATGAGACAACAAAAACTATTGATATTTTATTATTAGCTGAAATATTGGTATTCGTTATCGTTGAAATATCGTTAGTTCCATAGATATGGATTTCTTTCTCTTTTACATTATGAATAAACAAACAATCCATATCTATGGTTAGCCCATTTTATTGTATATGCAAAATGTACTAGCTTTGTTTTTTCTTTACAATTTTCTTATTGAGTGAAATTTGTGTTGAGTCCTTCGATTTATTAAATAAGTTAATTGGACGTTATTTTATTATATGATTAGTGATAACATAAATATACTCTTGCTTAATTAATTAATTATTACATTACATGATCACCTAATTATGAAATTCACAATTTATAATAAAACTAAATATTTATTTTATTAGTAGAAAAAATAGAAGTTAACTCATTTTGAACATTAAAATAAATACCAAATATTTTATTAGTACGAATTAACAATTTTGAGCATTTTTGTGTCTAATAATTATTAAATATCTATCCAAAAACAACAGATCTGCGAGCGCAAGAGGACCCAACTTTCGGCGGAAGTAGAGGAGATCAGAACCCTTCTTGACGTTGCAGAGCGCGGCCGAAAGAATGCCGAGAACGAGCTAGAGGAGGCCCAAACCCGCGTGGGCGACCTCTCGCTGCAGATCAACAGCCTGAGTCAGGACAAGCGCCGACTGGAGGGCGATGTCTCGGTGCTGCAGGCAGACCTGGATGACTCGATAAACTCGAGGCAGATTGCCGAGGACCGAGCCACCCGACTAAACAACGAAGTCAACCGGCTGGCTGATGAGCTGCGGCAGGAGCAGGAGAACTACAAACAAGCGGAGACGCTAAGAAAACAGCTGGAATCGGAGGTGCGGGAGATCACTGTCAAGTTGGAGGAAGCTGAGGCCTATGCCACCCGGGAGGGGCGACGGATGGTGCAGAAGCTGCAGGTAGCTATAATCCTGTTGCTAAGTTATGTTTATAATGCACGATTTGTAATTAGGGGTACAATGTACATAAAGTTAATATATGTGTTGATGATTATAATGGTGTATAGTAACGCTTACAGATTTAGAGATGATTCTAAAATTAAAAATTATGAAAATAATAATAATTGACATGCATGTGTTTTGCACCAAAAATGGGAATCAGAAAGCGCTTTTACAATATGTGACTATAGAATACATTCATTTTATATTAAACAGTATATATTGTTTATATATTGCATTAAAATATGGGAAAATATAAATATATTCATTTATTTAATCATAATATCGTAATACATATTACGAAAATATAGGACATTGTTTGCAAAGAGAAAACATAAACATGAAAGACTAACAATATTCACAAAAATATAAACCAAGAGAATGGGAATAGGTGGTTGCAAAGAGTAGTTAGTGCGTTGGAGATAATAAGGTTGTGGTTAATGGAAAGAAGCAATTAATATTAGTAGCTTGTTAATGTCGAACTATGGAGACCCTCTGCTAGAAAGATTATGATTAAGCAAAATATATAATAGGAAAAGTAAACACTTTATAAATACGAGATTGTAATCTAGAATTATTATTTTAGATTAAATTTTAATTCTAAATGAATTTGTAACAATAATTGGTTTGGCATGAAGGAGTTAATTTGCCTTTTTGTGTTGCACGGAAGATCAGAATGTGGTCTCCGTTTTGATGAGATGTTTGTAGAGTTTATCTTTTTTGATTTTAGTGCTGGTGTCCGTTTGGTTGATTGAGTTGGCTTGACTCGTCTTTGAATAGTTTCTGTGGTTTATCGATTGTTTGTTTGAGAGACCAATAAAACGGTGAGCATACTTTTTCTATAATATGTGAACGATACAGGAATATATTTTTAAAAGTAGATATTACTCGTGCAATCGTAAAGTATTTTAACAGCTGGTTTGAGTATTAAAATTAAATGATATAACCAAGAGAAAGGAAATGACCTTCTGACACTAGTTTGAACGTTGTCAGTCAAACTTTTTGCACTAATACATACCAAGCCACACTGGTCTAAAGATGACCGAAACTTCCGGGAAATTTTTTTCATTTTTTTCTTAAGACTTGAAGTCCTACATGCACCAATAAACGTAATGGTGATTTAGTCAACTTTTTTTATAGTTGTTTTTAGTTTGTTAATTACATTAATATTTTTTAATCTGCTTAATGATTTGTTTGTAATATATAAATTGATGTAATAATTTTTAAATAATAATAATTTTTATCTAATTTTTTAATTTTTATTGATTGTATTTTAATTGTGAAGTAGTTTTATGTTATTTGATATATTAACGTATACTTAAGTAACATAAAAAGAACAAGTTCTCGAAAACGCTATAAATATATTTTTTCTACATTCATTTTGGATAACATATATAGTACATCGTATACATTAGTTAATATTTTAGTTGGTTATATACTGATATGGTTCAAAATCGAGGAATTGTTGTATTGAATAATCTGTAACAAAAAGGCCAACATATATAATGTTATATATTGATTATAAAATACATATTATAACATAATTAATACATAAATACATAAGTATATCACCTCTGTGAATACCTATGCTAATATATGTATTTTGTGCAATTAAAATATTGAAAAATTTTCCTAATCACATAATTTACCGGCTATATTTCATTGCCTATAATGTTAAGCGGAATGGGTTTCTGATTCTAATTTAGAGCTTGTTAGTTGATTATTATCATTATTATTATTATTATTATTATTTTTATTATTATTATTATTATTATTATTATTATTAGGTGGAGGAAAATATTTTAAACGTATGGCGGCCCAAAGGGTTCAGTGTGTAAATATCTAAGATTTACAATTCAAATGAGGTTTACTTTGTAAATTCCGTTTGTTTTCAAGTGTATTTTACGTTATTATTGATAAGTTGCATCATTTAAGGCAATTCTGGGAAATGAAGTTGAACTTTGCAATACTTAAATATTATGTTACAACTCTTGTTTATAAGTGCATAATGACAATTAAGTACGTAAATAAAAGAAACCTGCATTATTTAAAAATTAAAACAGTTTATAAATATCCTACTGTGGAACAATTTTAGTAGTATGTATTTTTCTGGGGCGTATAATTATAAATTATATAACAAAATTTAATAAACTTTTTAGGCACGTGTTCGCGAAGTGGAGTCTGAATTGGAGGGTGAGACCAGAAGGAGCAAAGAATATCAAGTCAGTTCCCGAAAATTTGAACGTCAGTATAATGAAATTCAGGCTCAAGCGGATGATGATCGTCGCCTTGTTTTAGAGCTTCAGGAACTTCTGGACAAAACACAAGCAAAAATGAAAACTTACAAGAGACAAATGGAGGAGGCGGTAATAAAAAACAATATATATATTTCATATTGTAGAACAAGAAAGTTTATCTCTTTAAAAGTATTTCGATATAATGTGGTTTAATTTAATAAGAATAAAAATTAATATCAAATTAAATGTATCTAAAAGCGAACCACAAATATATTATTTTGTTTTTACTAGAGCTAGGAGCTATAATAACTGCAAGTGTGCATACATTGATATAAAAACTTGGATTATAAATTAAAATGTGATCATACAAGCTTCGATTATTTCATTGTAATGATAATGCATATACTACAAAGTATATATACTACCTTATATCTCAGGTTTACTAATTTTTTCTTAAAGTTTTTCTTCGCATTTTTTTATAAATAACATTTTTATAAATTCAATAGTTTTATGTTCATGTCAAATATTTTCTACGTTTTTTCATTTTAAAGAGATATGCACTCTATTTCATTTATATTATCACAATGTTAAAAAAATCTCTCTTTAATAGGTTTATAAATTATTGTACATTATTATTATTATAACTACAATACATTTAATACATTTAATACATTATACCTACAATACATGTATAACATATAATAATGAATGCATTTATTTTAAAAAACGGCTCACTCTAAAAACATATGCATAAATACATTTTTATTGAACGAAATTAGGTCAATTAAGCCGATTGCATTAAAAATAGTTTTTTTAATAGACTTCATTAGATTCATTTAAAACTTCCATTTCACGTCAACTATTACCTGACAGGAGGAAGTCTCCGCAATGACGATGAACAAGTTCCGCAAATCTCAAGCCGCCACTGAAGAGGCAGAGCATCGCGCTGACATGGCCGAGAGGAACATGGTAGCTCGACGTGCTGGCATCCCACTCCCCTCAACCAGCTCCACAGGAGCCAACCGATCCACCTCTACCACACGAGAAGTCACTATCCACAGCTCTTCCCAGATGGCTACTCGGGCTACCAGTATCCGTTAGGTGGATATGATAGACTCATTACCTAAGGTTAACTGCAGAAATCCAACCAGTTCAGCTTACCTTTTATTTGTTCTCCTTGGCGGTTCGTTCCTCTATGTCTCTATCTCTCTTTTTCTCTATCTCTCTATCTCGTGAACATTTTTCTCCATACATGCAGATCGATAGTCCCTCCTTCGCTATTCTGTCCGAGAAATATGCTGACCGTTCGAGTTCAAATCAACCAAATGTGTAGTGTATTTTGTTTCGCTGTATCTTGGTCTAAGTTGCATGCTGATACATCTATGACCACAGTCCTGGGGTGATGTTTCGAGAGTTTATGCTACACAATGATAACAACCCTTCCACCTTGTAGTCAATCTTGCTCTTTTCCATCAATCGTGTTTATTCTTTAGAAAGCTACATGTATTTTAGTTTAATTGGACACATTAAAGAAATTCTGAAAGATTTTCAGATTAGTTCTATATATTTAAAAATTATTCCTTATTTGTCTTTAACATGATAATTTCAGCGTATATACTTTCAAAGTTAACTTAACTTGTTATTGACTCGTAATTTAATGTTTTGTCATTTTTGTTGAAAAGTTGATCACGTTCGTTCCTCTATAAATCATTAACGTTTATAATATATTGATCCGCCTATATTTATTTGTATTCTGCATGATACTGTATACAGAACGGGAGGTATAATAAAAAGTTTTCTAAATACAATATTTTAAGACGTCTGACTATATTGATTATAACTATTCTCAACTAATAGACAAGGGCGTCTTCAAAAGTAAACCACTGTAGTTGTGTGCTATATTAAAGCCGGTAGCAAATAATAACAAGTTTTACTCAAGTTTTACTATAGACTAGACCACCCGCAGATTTAGTAGTATTTTGAGTAATATTGAGTAGGCACATATTAACTTTTTATTGTTACTATATTTTGAGTATATCTAATGTATACATAGGTATAAGTATATAGTTTTTTAAATAACTTTTCAATACTACATTATGCTATAAAGAGAAGTTTATCCTTTGACAATATATTGTAAATCTTAAAAAGAACCAATGAAAAAAGTTGAAAGATTCGTTGGTTAAAATTTAGTTTAAGGTATAGACATTTATAATTAAGATTAGAAAATTACCTTATATACCCAAAATTGGTACAGTAGTCAAATCGAATGTTATAGAAAAAAGTGAATAAGATAAAATAAGTACTCCTTTAATTTTAAAGCTATCTTCCTTTTTTTAATTACAGAAAAAAAATTTACATATACAAATTTTAAAATCCATTATCAGATAATTTTATAACGTATATATGTCATAATAAAGTAGCATTGATAAGCTAAACATTTGTATTTAAAGAATATATATTATTATCCTAAATTAATTTTTACCAGAATCAAAATAATAGATTATTATAATAATCATAATTTAAAATATTCAAATTCGTTTTTATCAATTTTAAATATATATTTGCTATTTGTAGCTAATATGTATATATACATTGTATATATAATATTGGCTACGGTATCATGAGTACGGTCGTTACTAAAGCTTCCGTTAATTATGTTAAGTGTGATTTTACTAAATTAATAGATTGTATATGTCATGCTGCATTAATTGCGCTTAAGTATGATGGATGTTGTATGATGTACTTCTTTAAAATCAGCTTATGTATAAAAAGTAGAAATATTAAGTCAAAAAACTGTCGTACATCTACCGAATCAGGGGGGAAGGAGGTATGGTTTAAAAAAGGCTCAATATTAAGCAAAATTGTCACATGTAAAGTTGAAGGTAGTGAATATGTTTTGGTCAGTTCTTAAAGTTGGTTACATATATAATGCCTATGACGTCACATATGGTCTAAACACGTATGATAATTGTATGCTTTTAATGACATGTTATTATACATGTTGGGGATAGTAAGTACTTCTTAAACTTACAATAACTAATATTACTGTAAAATGTATGTTCTATCAATTTTATTGAAAAGTATATTTTGTTTTATCATATTAATATTTAAGACATTATACTGTTATATATACTGCTTTTAAATATTGTTTTATGAAGAAAATTCCAATAAAAATATTAAATGGTTACGAAGATACCATCACGCACAAAGTTACATGAGTATTTTTCATGCAGAATGAACTCATTAATATATGCAAGACAAAACAGAATATAAAGATAATATTTATGTAGATGAACATATTTCAGGAGCAAAATAAAAAGATTATATTCGGTGATAATAATTATACACCTTTGTTGATAAATACCCATAGAATTGGCAGTTCTATTGTAAAAAAAGTCAGATACTAAAATCTAATCATTTTTTATTTAGAATAATGATATATCATATATATATATTTATAATGCACATTTATTAATTTATATATGCACGGCTATTATAAAGAAAAAATGTGTAGTATGGTCTAAAACTATACCAGATCAAATGTATATAGAAGATTTAGCTAAGCTACGTATAAATTATTGTATAATACATAAACTACGAAAAGCAAAATAAAAATAGTTCACAAAAAATAATCGTTCATCTGTACACTTTTGGACGGAGTGTGGTTGGGCATAATACAATGAATAATTATAAAATAATTAAAAAAACATTCAATATTATTACACTTACAATGTGTATACCAATATAATACATACAAAGTTAAACTAACATGCACAGTGTACATTGTTTAGTTAACAAATCACAGCTCTTTGATGACGTAATATATAAGATATTATATATTCTTATAAATACAAATACATTAATAAAAATCCTAAGAATAGATACTACTAATTTGTACAATGCTTTGGACGTAAATTGTGAGGCAGCAATAGTTCGATTTATAGGTTAGCATAACACAGTAATTGTAAAGCTATTACAATATAGTAAAGCAATTGTTAAATGTATTAGATAAGATTACATATGATTATATATTGAATCTTAAGATAAATGATCACGAAGTGTCTATACAGTTATGATGTTATTAAAAAGGGTAGTAATAAACTGTACAGCTAATATCACAGGATCTTGGTTTTGTCAGTTTCAGATACAGCTAAATACAGTATATACATAACAAAAATAATTAAATTATAAATATATCGAAAGCATCATAATTAATAATTACAATAATAGTAATGAAAGCGCAATAATAAAAGACTAATCAAAACGTCCTTCACCCATACGTAGTGTTCTGTTTTTACATGTTTGAGTATTTTAGGTACCATTTTTTTACTTTTTTTTATAATATATTTTTTAATAAAATTACGAAATATACCGCCTACTAAGCTCTTCGACATTTAGCATGAGTTTCCCTCTATTCTTCATATGAAGCTCAACAGTTTCCACATCGGAAAACGGAATTAATTCACTGCCATAGTGAAACACTGCTTCCCTCGGACGACTGCATTCCTCATGGCCAACTGGTGGTAAAGGTGGAGTGCGATAAAGAGGTGGAAATAGTCGAGGACTGTCATGAACAGCCTCACGAGATGCAAGTGGACTTCTTGGGGACTGTGCCATGAGCTGTTGATGGTACGATGGGTACTCCCAGCGGGCTGTTGACGCGTTGTACCTGGGCTGAGATTTCCCAGTTGGTAAAGGGGGAAGAGGCATCCTCCGAGACGAGCGGTCTGTAAGCGGAGGTGGAGGTTGAGGCCGACAAAATGATTGATTCCGTCCCTCACTCGGACCTGCATCTGGTGGAGGAGTTGGCACCCTCGGTCGATACGATATTGGTGGGAGATTGTAACATTGTTGATCAGGCTGCTCGGGTTGTTGAGTCAATTTAGAGGTAAGCACCGGAGAACACCATCTGGAATCCTTGGACTTCGGCAACCCGCGTGATCGATAATCAGGGTCGACACCATAGTGATTCTCTTGAAAACATCTCGAAGGGAACTTTCGCGAATACGATCCATACTCAGAATTTGTAGTTACTCCAAGTCGTGCTTCCCAGCCGCTGTAGATCTTGCGAAGTTGGCGTTTGATAGCATCGTCATACATATGGCTCGGATCTTTCACAGAAAATGCGCCGTAACCTTCGTTGGTTGTCCGTGGGTGCGTGTAATAGTATGGATAAACGGACATCTTTTGTTTAGGTATAATTGGGAAATTGTGCACAGCGGTATGTCTGAAAAATAAAATTTTAACTACTGTAAGAGAGTGAAGTAGCAAGTTAATTTATTGGCGAAAACATACTGTTATATAACCAAACCTATTCCAATATTACCAATTTGAATCTGGCCTCATATAGAATAGCCACTAAAAAACCCACTTACCGGTTCCTTTCTCTGTTCGTGAATGGATGTCAACCCTGTAAGCCAGGTAAATTGATTAGAATTGCGCCCGACACACACGTCGCTCTCCCTGCCAACACTCCACAGATATTGTACTACCGGTTTGGGAGGTCTGGAACCTCGCCTTCTCCACGAGTTGGGTGGATGGTAGAAAACCAACTACACAAAGTCTGTGACACGCTGCTTAAATAGGTGACGACACACTTAGGGGAAATCTTCTTGGTTACTACTCTGTTGTTAGTTACGATACTTAAACATACTTCTTTTGATATAATAAACAAAAACAAAAGTAGACCAAGCGAAACGACTTCTTATTAGTGTTATGTATTATATTATGACCAAAAACAGTGTTACCTGCAATTATAAATGTTAACGGTGATTCAGAATATTTCTATTATATTTACTGATGTCTTCAATATGACTACTCTTTCACTCAACTTGATAGAACGAGTTTACTTGACAAATACACCAATACTCTCAATAATTGCTATTGCTAATAGCCGTTGCAATGGTGGCATTTGACTCAATGTCAACAATAAAAGATTATCGAGGGGTCCCGCCATATAGACTCTCATTAGCACTTTGCTGGCACTTGCTAATCATATAAAACCACACCCTATACTTAGTATTACAATAGAATAGCTGGAATCATTTGTTGCCCTGCGTTTGCGTTGTCATTCGCGACGATATGCCACCTAACATTTAAACATTCCACTGTGTATACGCCAAGCCGTATACATCTGCACAAAATAAATGTTAATTAACAAATTATGCACAATTTTATCATATCATTCACGTCATGAATATTTAAGAAATACAAAAATAAGTTATGTAAGGAGGTTGGATTATTTATTAAATTAAACCTACTATAATTAGTATTAAATGTCATATTGTGTAACCTTCTTTATAGTTAAATATTATTGTGCCATAGCCTAGTAATAATTATTCCATAGCGGATTAAGTTTTCTTAATTGTATCATTGATAGATAAGACATATTATTATATATTATATCATATCAAAACTATGTATATACATAAATCATATAAAAAAGAGATGTATATCAGCAGATGACGTTAAATGAAACAAAATTTGAATTGTAAGAGTTTAATATTTTATAAGGAGTGTATTTATGTATTTATTGACACATATTTTATACAAACATTTGATAATATATTTATACTTGTACTATTATGAATATTTTAAAATATAATGGGTACATATATATAGGTATATTTAATATTATGATACACCTATAAAAATTATAAAATTATAACTTTATAAATTAAAAATATTTAAATTCTAAATATTATTATTATTATTATCTGTACTATATAAGTATATTAAATGAAAATAAATATATCGATTTATATGCCTTTAATTATAGTGTTTAAACGCTGCAGTTTGCAGTTTAAATATTGTATGCTAATATTTGGCAGTATTAATTTCTTTCATAAATATCTATTTTATTTTTGTTTATTATATATAAATAATTATATACTTTGAAATCATATTCATCATTTTATCGAATTATAATAAAGTATATATTAAAAACAATAAATGTAAATGTTGCTTATTAAACAATTAAATCATTTTAAACCAATTTCAAAAGCTACTAAAATATATAAAATATTTTATATAAAAAACATTGTTGTTTTATCTCTTATTGCCACTAAGTTAAATGATACAGAGTAATTTATATTGCTAACAAAGCTAGTTCAAGTTTTACATATTTGATTATTTTATATTCTTTTATTGATAGATTATACTTTATATATTCTTTAAAAAATTACACTGCAAGCATTGATACCGCCACGTACGTAAACACTTGTTTATACTAAAACTTGACCCAGTATAATATAATAATGCCAACTTCTTTTCACCTAGAATATACTGATGGTCAAGCAACTGCATATCAATTCTAAATAAAACGTTTACCGTGGTAATTGTCAAAGAAGTGTGATTGTATACATTCTAATATTATTGATGAGATTGACTCAAGAGTCATCACTATAAAGGCTAGGTTAGGGGGCAGTCATTATTAACATATTAAAATGATTAACACAAATACATTCACTAAAAGAAGTGCAAAGTGTTCAGTTATATAAAATGATACTGTGTCATTTTATCTTCACTAATAATAAGGTGGGCGGACGAGTATCATTTGGATATATTTTATTATATAGGCAAACCTTTTTGATTATCAAACTGTTAAACATTTTTTAAACAAAATTTACCAAGCAATTTACCAAATATAGTTATTAAATTATTCATAAAAAATAAATATTAAATTTATAGAAGTAAAGGATCATGTCTGCCACTTCAAAGTGTTTCGTAAAATTAGTTAGAGAAGTTGACATATTTGTAAATGTATCAGCAAGAGACTATCCCCTCAAAATCTCACTAATCATTTTTAGATGAAAATATAAGATAATTTGACGGTCATATAGCCTATACACAATAGACTTTAACATAGATTCAAACAAATTTCAAAGCACGGAAAATACGTTTTTAAAATGTCAAATTATGACGTCACATCTGTAACCAACCCAGTAATCAATATTTCTAGTAAATTTATAAAAAATTGTGAAAATTATGAAAAAAGTGTTTAATTTTGACCTCCTTCCCAACCCCCTCCAACTATTTAAAATAAAAAATATCACTATTAACAAAAAATTGATATCTATTTAATAAGCTGATATAATTATACAGCTATTTAACACTATTTTGGCAATGAATGAATATAGTTGAATAATTCGTTAAACTTATAATTAAATTCTATTTATTTAATTATTGTTTTTCTGCCTTTTGTTAAGTGCAATTTACCATACAGCGACTTAACCGTTTTTAAGTATTAGTTTAAATATCAGATTATAGTTATTATAATTATTAAACATTATAATGATAATATATTAAAGTAATTTGCAATAATATGTAATTTATATATTTTCAATATATAATTAATAAAATTCAAGAATACAATATTCATTATAAATTCAATAATAACTCAGCTACTTTCAAATTAGTAAATTAAGAAAGACTGAATTACGGGTGTCAATTATACCTAACACCGTTTAGTAGAAATAACACTGATCGATTATCGAATAAAAGGTTACAACACAAGTTATTATATTATTTATGTGTACTGTAATTAGACAACATACATCCACAAATTATCTCCCAAATTAATAAACAATTTAGAATTTTTCCTTTAATTCGAGAAACGTTTCATTGACAAAATTCCCTGATTCTGATGAATTCATGAAAGAAATCGATGTAAAAGGTACAATTATTGAAACACAAAATCATAAAAATAATTAATGATTCACACTTGTTTTACAGAAGAAATGACAATACACATAAAGAACATCAATAATGCGAACGTTTCTAGAAACTAATATATTGAACATTATAAAATAGTTTAAAATATAATAATGGAAGCAACACTTCTGTAATAACATTGAATTCCATTTCGTAATGTACATGAGTGGCTAGAATATTATTCCGGAGTATAATCCGATTTGTGATGATGAAAAACTTTATTATGACCTAAAAAGTGGCGTGAACCGGATGAATTCAGCTATAATTAGTATACAGGTGAAACAATTATTACGTAATTATGGGCAGAATTCGTGATGTATATCAATTAATGGACTACAGCAGCATTCAGACTAGATTCATATTGTCTTTAATCTACTTAAAAAATCTTTTTTATATCATGCCACAAAATAGAAAGATATGAAGTGTTCTAAATGATCATTTTAAAAAACAATATAAATAGTTGATTTTTTATTTTTAACTATATAGTCTATTGTACTTTATTTACAGAAGATAAAGGATAATCTAATGTCATAAATAAGAGAGTTTACCAAATAGATTAAACAATTCTACAATAGTTGATAACGTTTACGATAAGATGTTAGTTACAATTGAATTTGGTAAATGTAGTAAAATGAAATTTAAGATTAAAACAATTAAATCTGATTATATTATATTAAGTACAGTAAAAAGTGTTTTAAACATGGTAAAAATTATATTAAATTCTAAAAAATAGCAAATGAATATCCTGCAATTGAGAGATATTATGAAAATTTTTTTTTTTTAATATTTTGTTATAACTACAAAGTAACATTATTCAATATTATATCTTTATATCATAACACAATGACAATATAATTTTTTTAATAGTTAATGAGACAAATTATCACAAAATAGGGGTTTAAATTAATTAACGATTCGATTAATAGTTTATGTACAAAATAATAGTTCACTTTATATGTTTTTTAATGTCAGGATTTTAATAATTTAATAATAAGTGTATGTAATGGAAAACACTACTAAAATTAGGAATAAGTAGTAACTAAATATGCATTAACATTGTAATTATATATATTATCAACAGCTTCCATTTTCACAAAACAGTTTAAAAACAATTACAAAGACAAGTTTCAAAATACAATAAATGTAACTTTATGTCTCAATAGTACCTATTTTGTTTGATTTATTTGGTAAACAATAAATTAATGTTAACCATATTTATAGTAATATATTGTTTAAACTCATTTTAATGTATTTCACTTTTAAAATTAACCTAGTGTTTTCAAAAGTAAGTAATTAATTAAACTAAACTAAAGTAATTTAATTTAATTTTTTTATTTTACAACAAAGCATATTAATTATTAATTTTTCTTTATATTTAAGTTTACAATATATTTTACAATATATTAAAAATGACAAATCATCGATCCTTTGCAAAGTTCGAAGTAGTTATATCGATGTAGTGTAAAACAATAGAAACCTATGTTGTGCGTTTTTTAAATGTATTTGTACGTTTTACTTTATTTAATTTTTTTCCTATTTATCCATATATTAATTTGTTGAATAATAATTGTAAATAAAAATAGTTGTACATAATTTAAACTTGTATGAACTGGATTGACTCAATCTGTTTTTCTGTATCATTATACATTATTCTCAAATGTGTGCTAACAAAATTAGGATCGTTAAAAAATACACCAAAGTGCAAATATTAATAATTATTTTTAAAAACATTCATTATTAAAAATAATTTTTCGACCTTCTTATACAGTGTACAAGGTAACTCAAATAATCATTTCTTATTTTGAGATATCTCGCTATTGTCTACATTAATCAACAGTTACTACATGTTATTATTTTATAAAGCTATACGATATATTCATTACATGTTTACAAGATATCCCTCCAATTATTATTTAATTTAATTCTATTTCATATAATTATATATATTTTAATTACATTGTAACTTTATATCAGTATTGATCATGGTTGTTTCCTTATACAAATAAAGTGTCATGTATTAATAATTTTCATTGTTTAAATATACGGCTTAAAAATATATTTTAGCTGTTTTTTTTATTTTAGAGTCATTATATACTTTTGACAATAGTATTGATACACGAATAAATCATGTTAAAATGTTAATGCTATTGAAATTTAATGCAAGTTTAATGAATTCTATTCATATGGTAATTAAGAGAAAAATATTGACTTCAATAAATTCAAAATGTTATTAATCCATGCATACAAATTACATTCCATTTAAAGTACAAGAGTAAAGCAGATGATATTAAGGCATTTCATGAATGGCTTGTATTATAAAATTGCGATCATTTTGTTATTAAAAGTTTTAATATGATACATATAGTGTATATATTGCATATTATAATATATATACGTATCATTCATTCATTTTCATTTTCATTTGTATATTCACATGCAAACATTATTTTGTATAAATATACGGCGGGGTTGTTTTAATTCTGAAATACAAAAATAAAAGTGGAATAAAATAAATTTTAATTATTATATTGAAGTGTAACATTATAGTTACATCGTGCTCTTATGTTATATGTTATATGTTATGGGCGCACTCCTACACGTTTTATAGTAAGTATTCTTTAATTTTAAAAATAGAAATATCTTTTTAAGTTTAATATATTTATTTTTAAATGCGAAACAGTTTTTGAGGATTATTTAAGTCCTTAACTATTTAATATCTATAAAAATCTATTATAGTTCAATTATAGTAATTTATTATTAGACTTTGACAACATCTAACTAAGCCTATCATTCAGAGTGTGATCTATATTGATGAAATGAAAAACTAACATAATACAACACTGCCTAAATAATATATTGATGTTTACAATAAAGTATGATTTCATTTACTAAATCAAAACAATTCAATAAAATGTTTGCACTTAATTGAAATATTTTCTAATTTGATGCGACAGCAATTACAATAGGCCGTATTATTTTGATCAATTGTGTGTATTATAATACTATCAATTTGAATTTAAACAGAAAATAATTTGCAGATTCAGTTTAGACAATTATTTCCTTCTACATATGGGTTGCGTTGGAGAAATGTTGATAAATTGCGTTGATATATTTTTCTTTTCAAACGATTGTTAGTTTTGTTGATATTTTATTGTGAACTCAAGAGAATACTTAAATACAACATAATATAATATCCCTATGTATTCTATACTATTTACCAAGAGTATTGTTAAGGAAATGAAAAGGTTTTTGTAATATACTGTATTGTTTTTTAATTGCTGACGTCTTTGTGAAGTCATATTTTTTTATTAGTTCATAAAAATAATTTTTATATACAGTAATGATGACTATAATATAAGAAAGTTTAGTAATGTTTTAAAGAATTATACAAATTTATTAATTTTGCTGAATACACTTTTAAATTTACATTTATTAAATTTAAACTGTTGACTATCATAGCTTAATCATGACTATCATGTATAATGAAGTATATATCATGAACATGTCTATAGTATACATTTTGTAATAAATAACATTTAAAGCCTTGTAAACATTTTTTATGACGTCATAAATATTTAAATACATAATTTAATACTCGTATACATAATAAATACAAACTTTCAATTTTATAAAAAACGGTCATGTAATTTACAAGCGCATCAAAATACAATAACTAAACAGAATAGAACTGAAAGGATAGCGATTAAAGTTTGTTATGAAATACAATTAATTAATCCATATATTATAGAACGTGCCAAATAATATTTGTTCACTTTGGTTTTGAACACTTGTATATCGACATTTCTATATAAGTATTTCGACTCTGGAATAGTAAATTTAAAGAATAGTCTTAAGTTCAGAAGCATCACTGTAACATGCCATCATTGGCATATATAATCTAAAATCTAATTAAACTTTTGAATATCACAAACATCCATTATATTTTTATATTAATATCGATTCTGGCACGTATTGTTTTATAAATATTAAATATATCTGAAAAAACATTAAATCACATTTTTTTAACATTTTTACATAAAAAATATGTATGAACTATTCACAATTTTTAATAATTGAAATTTATTGTTATTATTTACGTTTGTCCTTGTCGTTAAATGAAGAATACTGCAAGTAAAAATAACAGTATTATTATTAGAAATAATGTATATTAAAGCGAATATCTATGTAAAAATGGAATGAATAATTATACTTGAATACAAATAAAACGTTAAATATTTTTTAAAGCGTAATTTTGGAAAATATATCAAAAATAACTAGAATAAATTAGTGAACAAAAAGAAAGAAAGTGATACACGAAATGTTTGAAAATGGGATATATAGAAAAGTTTATTTATTATGTTATCTACATTTTTTCAACTGAAATAGGCATAATTTTTTAATCTTTAGACTAATAATTTAAAAGTTATTAAAATGAATGTATAGTTCAATCCAAGTTGTTAGTTTTATTCTAGTTTTTTTTTTAATATTAAACAAACTAAACAGTTAGAAAGTTAAAAAATGTCTGTAATGAATTAACAATATTCCTCAACATTGACACACTTTTTCAAATAATGTAATTCTGTAAACATATATAAAATAAAATAAATTATTATTACATATATTTGAATTTTTTATATCAATAAGGCAAATACATACACGAACATAAGCAAACTTTATAAAACAACTAACAACAATGAATGAAATTAATTATAATATATAAAAATTCTTAAGTATTACACAAATAATAAAAAAAAATGCATATTCAATTTCACCAACAAATATTTAATTCGAAAATAAATATCTAATTGATCAAATTATTAGAAATCTTACGTTAATGGCATCATCTATAATTCCATTTATTGTTCTTCATTAAAATTATATAATTTAATAATTGTCTCTTAAAAAGATATATTATGAATAATATAGTGGTACAAAAACATGTATAACCTTTTATATTTTAAAACACTTTTTTTTCAAAAAATAAAACAAAACATCTCAAGGTAAAAGAGAATATAAATCACCATATCGTTTTTAGAGTGGTTCATTCAAGGACAATTTAATTTTTTAACGCACTTTCGTGCTCTGTTTTATCAAGTTTCCTTCATTATTCTCATGAAACATAATACTCATGACACTCTCAGCTCCGGCTCGATATAGTGAGTAATCTTGCCCTTTGCGGAAATTCTGTTCCTGTAGAAGTGATCTTGTTACCTTGGAACAAGCTGGATTTGTGACCGCTAGAAAAAAGGTTTTTGTCTTTTTCAAATATGATAATCTGACGAAAATATTCCGACACTTTTTGAAATAAAAAAATTGTATTTTTTAAATATATTTTTTTGAAATAAAAATATTAATTTTATAATTTAATTTTTTGAACATTTTGAACAACATTTTTAATTGATTTATCACAACTCATAAACGAACAAACGATTAATCACTTTTATTATCTTAAAGATTCCTTGGTAAATGCTACAAAGCTGTTTATTCACAAAATATAAAGATATATATTTTAAGTAGTTTCAACATGACATCAAAAATGTTGACTTAATCGTTCACAAATTATTTTAGAAGAGTCGATATAAGTAGTAGTTCCTGATTTTACACTATACTTAAGTAGATCAGTAAATCTGCATTTTATTTAATTGACCTCTTTAGAAAACTCTTGTTTGAATTTTTGATACATGTATGTTTGTATTTATTGTAAAAATAAAAGAATAATATCAATAACTTCATATTTTAATTTTTTAAATAATAATAATAATAATAATAATAATAAACATGATGAAAGATTCTTATAACGTTTTAAATGAAGAATAAATTTACATTTTTATTATTTTTTATTTTTTATTTATTTTAGGTAATTATGCATTAATCAAGGTTTGGCTTTTTCAGTATAATTTTTTAATTCTGTCAGTGTGCTTTTTGTTTAATTATTTTTTCTGTTGATGAATACTTATTGTCAAAACATTCACATGTTACGTATGTAAATGTATTGTGAGTTTGCATGAGGTATTCAATTAAGTCAATTGTAAACGGTTCATTTGTCATTACAGATTATTCATGCTTCTCTGGAGTATAGTATCTAAATAATATCTAAATAATATCTAAATAGTATCTGAATAGTATATAAAATCAGTCATGTTGATTTGTGAAGGAATACTCTGACATGATAATTTTAAAATGCTTCATAGGTAATTTGAATCTATAAAGGCTATGGTAATTATAAAAAAATATTAAATATTTAAAACAGATAATTAAATTTGGTTAAAGTATTCGATACATAACTTAGCAAATAGCATATTAATATGCTATTTTATATTTTTTTAAATGTAATGTAATTATTAATAATTTGTTTACTCAAGTATTTACTTTATTTCAGTTAAGTTATTTTTTCAATATAAATTTCACTTTGAATTATGCCGATGTTATCATTGACGACAACTCGATTTTACCAAAAGATATAAACATGTAAAGTCTTCAGCTGAGAGAAATACACTTTTTGTTTGTATGTTTGTTGACCTATGTATTGTACATAATATATATATATATGATGTAAACCGGAAGATATTTAGCTGCACACATATCCGACTATTTATAACCAGATAGATATGGTGAATATTGTCAGAGATCATTTTTTTGCAAATTTGCAATATATTCAAATTGATAAATAAAATAAAATGATTGTATAGTTGAATAACAATTATTTGGTTAATTTCTTTCTGCACATTAAAAGCAGTTGTAACTTGAACATAAAACATACGTTTAATTTTAAATGATGTATGTTTCTGACTAGTTTGTAACAAAATATTAATTAATTACTATTATATCCTTAACAAAATACCTTAAAAAATTTAAAATCCGTTGAGTCTTAAAGCTCTTAACATAAACTCTTTTTTTCCATCCTAAACTAATACAACATTCGTTTAAATCTCAATAAAAAATATTGAGTTTTGCTTTCAAATAATTTTTATTAACATTATCATTAATATTTCGTTGTGAAAGCTTAAATACAAATTATGTTAAATGATTTTTAATCACCCCTACCATACAATCATATGCTTCTGGTTTATGCTATACATTTGAAATTAGTAAAAAAAAATGATTATAAATTTATGATTTGAGATATAAAATTGATTTTTTTTGGATGCTGAAAATAATTAGATTCAAAAGATTACAGAAACCATTAAATTACAGAAATTCATGAATTGCTACAACAATTACCATTTTTTAATTAGTTTCTGTGATTCTAAAACATATGATTGTATTTTCATTTTATTAAAAAATATTCTTATGCTGTTAATGCTTTTTTTTATTTAAATGCTTAAAATAATTTTAATTTGCGACTAAATTATCTGCAACTCTGTGATGGTAGTACATATTATAAAATAATAGACGTATATGGCATCAGATAACCAATGCACTATTGATTATTATTTTACAAATATTTCATGATGGTGTCATTGGTCACACCTTCAAATATTTCATGATGTTGTCATTGGTAACAGCTACAAATATGTCATGATGTTTTAATTGGTCACACCTTCAAATATTTGAATAGAGTGAAACTATTTGCAAATCAACCATATTTAGAAACAGAATATAAATATGAACGTAAGATTGCTGTTTATAAATTATGTAACTTCATAATTAAATTAATTTATATTTATTATATCAAAATGCATATGCTCTAAAATTTATATAATAATATAGCTAAATATATATTTTTAGTAAATATATTACTGATCATGAATACTTTTTCGTCCAATACATTTGAGTAGAAACATTTTTGTTGAGGTTGAGGGTTTCGATCGTTGGCTCTAAATTTTTTGTTCCAAAGTGATATGCCAATTTTCATTGGTTTATTTCAAATATATTTCAATTTTGTATTATTAAAAAACATTTTTGTTGTCTTATATATGACTAAAACATTATTTAATTACATAATTATTTAATGAATTAACGTAAATTATTTGTTTCACGAAAATAATGAAAACATTTCGATCATTGAATCCAAAACATAAATCATGGTAGGTATGTTACTGTTATCAAATGCCTATCGATGTTTCAAAGGTATGATATATATTAATGAAGGAAGTTATTTTAAAATATAATTATATTTTAATAGTAGTTAACTATGCATAATTGTTAGAAATATGTATTAATATGCATTATTACGTATTAGTATAGGTAATAGTATTGTTGTAATACATAATATGATATATATTATACTTGAAGTTTAGACAAAACTAAATTTCTCAAATTTGAGGATGAAAAACATCGGATTTCAAAATATTCAATCTAAAAAGTGAACTCTTGCAGTTCACACTCTGAAATGAGGTTGTACCAATGTACCAATACATTTTCTATAAAAGCAGAGATTGTTCAGGAAAATTAACTATCTATGCATATTTAATATTAATCATATTTTTTCATCGTTTGTCAGATTCAAATTATAATAAATTAATACATTATATTTTTCTGTCAATATTTCCTATATATAGTAATATAATTATTTAATATGTTCTTGCTTGTGCATTATTCTTTTAATGTTTTGTTATACAGTAGAATATTTTAAAGCTTTTGTAAGGTCATTATATATTTTTTGTACATTTTTAATCTTTTACTTAGATTTATGCATTTTAAATGATATATGTAATATTCATGATATTGTTAATTTTTGTATTTTTATCGATTTTATCCATTCATTCATTTTTTTAATATATTTGTTTCTTTATCATTTTTATCAATTCTCATCACTTTGAAAAGAAGTGACGTTCTGACACAAAATATATATGAGGTTTTAAAACAATAATTAGGGTTTTACATTTTTCTTTTGTGTTGTTGTGCAAAATTATTTGCAAAATATTTTGTATGTATGTGTTCATCAGTTCATAGTTTAAAATCGATGGACTTTATTATTAATATACTGACATTGTGAAGATGTTATTGTTTTCTTTTGAATAGTTTTCAAAGTTTCTTTAGCTTTGTTAAAAGTATGTTCGTATGATATTTTGATATTTTGATTATTTATTATTACTATTTGTTTAAATACGTTTAAAACGAATTAATTGATATAATTGAATATAATTTACAATTTGTCCCTTATAGTGCGTTTCAAATTAGTACAAATTATATATTTTTATAATTATTGGAAAAATTAAAACTACTATTTTAAAATATTTGTTATTACATAGTGTTTTCAAAATAATGTTACATTTTAAAGATATATTGTTAATAAAAACCTAACAATTTTTTGATTACATATTGTTTACTGTCATATTAAATGCTTAAATGCATAATTTTATAGAACAGTTGATTATATTTTTTAAAGAAATGTTTAACCCGCATATAGTTTAGACGTATGCACGTATATAGATAATATACTTATGCCATCACTAATTCATATTTAATCAGTCATCAAACGGCATATATAATGAAACGCCCTTTGTTGTCGTATTAATTTTATAATCTAATTTAAAACGATAATATTTAACAAATCTATATGTAATTTATAGATTAATTTTTATTTAGCTACAAGATAAAATCTTTTCGAATTTCAAAAATATCACAAATAATTATGTCATTTTTACTCAACTTGAACCTGTTTAACCTGCCATTGTTTTTAGCTACACTTAATTTTATTTTACATTTACGTTTAAAGACATTTTCTTATCAATTATTTTTTGTGGTTCCCTTATTATTATTAGTCCTATAGTTTTTGTAAATGTTTGTAAATTATATATTTCCCGTCCAAGCATAAATGCACAAAAATTGTTAGTCGATAGTGGTGATTTGAATCTTTACTTGATATATTGTTTTCATTTTTTAATTTAATTCAATTTTTCAAAAAAATCTTTTAATTTATTTCTCTATTAAATTCATACATTATTTTAAGGGGGTTAATATAATTTTTAAAAAAGTTTGTTTTGAAATATTTTATTTAAAATTGAGATGTTCTAAACATATATAAAGGTCAATAATTATGCGGCCAAATAATTCACATGAATAAAGGCGGTTATTATCATATAGTATTTCACTTGTGAGATGGTTATATATATATATATTGTATTTGACCGCTAAAGTGTGTTTATCCAAATTATACTGTCTAAAAAGTAACATATTATATTATATATATATGGAAATAAAAATATTACAAAGTCATTAAACTTTTGTTCTCTATCCAATAGTACCCAACTACATTATACATTTTAGAAACTATAATTTACTATTTTAAATGCATTTTGAACGTTGCGTTATGTTTTTTGTTTTGCATTTATTTCGAATATATAAATTGATATAATAAAATGTATACTGCCATATCAATATAATATATTTATATGTTATTTTAAGCGAGCCAATTTATCTTATCCTGAATGACTCTACTTCGACAACTGCATATTTTAATTACTTCTTTCTAATAAGTTCAAAGTATAATTACAAACTTAAAACCGTCTGTATTGCTAAAATATGAACATATAATTTTGTGAGTTGTTGCTATTAAATAACATAACAATTTCTCTAAATGAAGATAAATAATAGTATTCACGCACATATCGTTTTATCAAATGCCATGTGTCTGTTATGTTTACATCTTTGTTATCAATTTGCTTTGCCGACCCTTCGCATGCCTACATGGTATTTAAATGATGTTACGCACGCGGTGCATTAGAAATTCATTTCTTCAATTTCGAACATTTTAACGCAAAACATATCTTAGTGAGCTGTTTAATGTATATTTCAAGGAAATAACTGATACCATCAACTGATAACTGATTCATATGCAAATGTTACATTTGCGTTTGTACGATAATAAATATTTTCACAGTATTTAACTAAGGTCAAGTATTGATCTACCACTGGTATCCTGTGATGCATCGTTTCGTAGTTTCATGGTTTGGTTGTCGGTGACAAAAACTGGCTCCTCCACCAGGCTCAGTTGGGGATGTGAGTGTGTGGACACTCCGCAGCAGGACGAGTGAATCTGTGGCCATCCATACCTGGAGAGAAGATGGCATAATGGGGTTTTATGACTAATGACACAGGATGACATGCACTAAAAAAATAAATTCATACTGGATTGGTAAAAGCACCTAAACTTGTTGCTGACATAGTGGCGTAAAAAAACTGGACCACTGAAAATAAAGCAAAACATTACTATTGATCAATTTCATTGGTAGATAAAGATAAAATATCTTTTTAGTATTAAGCTTTAGTAAAGCTTTTGGAAAACGTTTACATAAATTGGTGAAAAGATGAAGCATATCAGGTAGTATAGGAATTATAGTTCACAATGATGCAATTCAAATTGTTCTAGAATTCCTTGCGAGTAGCCGCATAAAGCGTAAGTAGCATAAAAGTATCCGCATAAAGTAGCTGCACAAAGACAACAAAAATTATATAATATTATGAATAACTGGAAGATGTCCTTAGATAAATACTCAACCCAGACATAATACATTTTTATTGACATTGGAATGCTAAATCAGTCACGACACAATAATAAAGTGGAGTTCACAAATGATTTTTAGGTTCTATGTTTTTTTTCTTTGTAGGCTAATGTTGTGGCATGCAGTTCTTGAATTATAGTTTAGCTTCACCTTGTCACCTTGTACCATGGAGTCGCACACGACCCCTGGCGATATCCATGGTTGCCTTCCTCCATTTTGTCCCGTCTCTGGCGTCCGTAGTCATGTCCGTAATTGTTGTTGATCGTGGCTCTTTTATTGTGGCCGTCCATTTTATTCTTGGTCCTCCTTACCTCGTTTTTCCGTTGATTTTACCTAGCATCAAGTCTTTTTCCATACCTTCCGATCTTGCAACATGCCCAAAGTAGCTTAAGG
>JAUZND010004044.1:0-11918 GCA_034780555.1 Coelogynopora nodosa
ATTTCTTTTTGCTCACTAGAAACAGTGAGCAAAAAATTTTGCTCACGCATTTATAATATAAGCGTGGCATAAAAGTATTGTTTTCATTAAAGTACATTAATGCACTTTATACATCATTTTACAAAACAGTAATCCATAATTATATTCATGTAGGCAAATCAATACACAATAATCAATTGAAATAAATAGAATTCCAAAAATTGAGATGATCATTTTTCTTAAGTGGAAAAGCTGGCCTTATAGAAATACTTGATTTATAGCTGAATAACCATATTCTTTGGAAGAATGAGTCTTAACCTGGATATAAATTTAAAATTTTACAATTCACAACGAATTAATCCGTGAGAAATCCAATGTGTAATATTTAATAAATAAAAATAAATACATAAAAATAATTTATATTAACAAAGGAATTATAATGGGTAACAAAGTAAGAAACAAAACTAAAATTGGATATGTTAGATTTTTTTCTTATTTAGAATATAATTTTAAACACAATAATAAATATAATGATATATGTAATAATTTGTAAATATATCAGAAGAATTGAAACAAACAATTCTTAAAAAATTTAATTTTACTTTAAAAAAATGATAAATAAAAAAATTGCCGGATAAAATATTTTCTTCTGCTTAATTAACCGCAAAAAATTTTGTTTACTGACTCCAAATTTCAGCACAATCGGCTGTATTGTTCTTCAACGGACTGCGAAGGGTCAACATTTCTAGAAAGCTTATTTCACTACTTTCAAACCAACAATCATACTTTTATAAGTTATATTAATGGATATATTGTTTAAATTATAAATATTGATTTTAAAAATGGAAAGGCTTCAAATCAATGCCCTGCGAATACATGGTTTATGAACATACTACGGATGTTTTTAAATATGAAACATACGAATGCATTTATGCTAATTATGCCCTTGACGCAGGGGTAAAGGGGTATGATTACTATATTAATATATATCCCTTCAACGCCTTTTCTCTGAGGCGCCGTACTGACGCTTATTTATGAAGTGTCCAGTGTGTTAAAGTAGTTGCTTGAAGTAGTTACTACTTTCTACAACTTTCTACAACTCAACATCCTTGGCTACGGTGAACGGTTAAACTGAGTAAAATTGGTTAAATCACTATCAGTGTTGTTAGGTAACAAATTCTTAACAAAAAAGTGTAATTATTAACAACAAATTGACTATTATCAAAATGTATAGGGGCATAATAATAGCGTAATGTCTGCTTTCAGGGATTACGAGGCGAACGTGGTAAACCGGGTCTCAATGGCCTACCCGGTCACACTGGACAAACTGGTCCACCGGGACCCCCTGGTAAAAGAGGTCTTCTAGGACCTCCTGGGATGATGGGACCAACTGGGGATAATGGCAGTCCTGGCATGAAAGGATATCGCGGAGACCCAGGACTTTCTGGAGAAATGGGTTTACATGGAGCCATAGGCAAACCTGGAGAACCGGGCGAAATAGGTCCAACAGGTTTTCCCGGAGCTAAAGGTGGTCGGGGAGAAGGTGGCGGAATGGGCATAACAGGCATAAATGGAACTGATGGTGGGCCCGGTGAAAAAGGAGCTCCTGGATTCGATGGCTTTGTTGGCGACAGAGGGAAGGCAGGTGGCCCCGGTCCCATTGGGGTTGTCGGCATACCGGGCGATGCCGGTTCAAAAGGTTTTAAGGGACAGAAAGGTCACCAGGGGTTCATTGGGCATAATGGTCGCCAGGGTATTAAGGGCATTAAAGGAATACGTGGTGAGAAGGGTACAACTGGGCCAATGGGCCCCATCGGTCATCAAGGATCGGAAGGCCATATTGGTTATCCTGGCATACAGGGAGATCCTGGGATTAGAGGAGAGGCGGGCTACTTGGGAAAAATGGGTAATACTGGTCGTTCTGGCCCACGTGGAACCACAGGACCTACGGGGCCAATAGGACCACCTGGGCCCCCTGGACCGCACAACTTTTTGCCACATGTGGCGCCTGTTGAGGTACGTCGGTATACTAATTATACCTCCTCCGGTGAGAGGGGTGTGGCTGACGAGGCAACAGTCACTTATCTCCTTGGAAATGATGTCATTCAAACTCCAGAAGGAACCCAAGTTTCACCAGCACGAACGTGCAGTCATCTGGCACAAGCACACCCTGATTGGAATGACGGTATGCAAAGCTAGTGTTTGATATAGGCCTAGTGTAGTTCATGTACTCAAATGTGTGTTATAAATAGACAGAAAGCTTACTTTGTAGAAATTCATGAAATATAGAATGATTATGAGCAATGTTCATTATTATTATTATGGAAATTATCTATAGTGTATAATGTTACTATCAAATTTATACATTATTTAAGAGTTGATAATGAAACTTGTTGTTCGAAACAATATTATTGTAATAAATATACATTTTAATTCTAACATTACATTTTATTATTCTGCATTTTTATAATTCTACAAAGCATTTCTACTAAGTAAAATATATTGACTTGATATTACTAAAATCTTTATATATATATATATACAGATATTTGAACATGTTTATATCTACACAAATAATTTGAAAAGTTGATGGCATCATATTATAATATACGCATCACTATAGGAGAACATTGTTATTATAATCTCTGCAGATTTTCTTTGCTACATGCATTTAAAATTAAATTATTACTATTTGTATTATATATTTTTAAACAATTGGCGCAAAGTTTTGTACTGGTTTTATTATTGCAGTATTTTAACGATACGCATTAAAATGTCATTATATATATATATATATATTATTTTAAAATAAAAATTGTTGCAAATATGTATGACACATTATGGCACTCTTTTAAGATGTACCACGCGCATGATACCTTACAATTGCGTTATATAATAGACAGGTGTTAGAAAACGTAATCACTAAATATTTTTTAACGTTATAGCTTATTAGCTTACTATAATATTTAAAATAATTTTTTTTAAAAGATACTTATATTACCTAATATTTTAGAATAGAATATTCACATTATATGAAACCGTTCCTTTCAAGATTGATCAGTAGATCATTATACTTCTATGCATAATTTAATGATGCCTCAATTAAGTGATAGGCGTATACTCTACAAGGGTCGCTCGGCACTCCTCATTAGAAACATTTTGCTACTTAAGATTTGCATAATATCTAGTTAGAATAAGTAGCATTCATTGATTCAAAACAAAATTGTTAGTAGCTAGATTATAATATTTTGATATTATAAATTATAGAGTTTAGTGATTTAAATAAATACATTGGTACAAAAACATCGATCGATATTGTATGCAAATCACCTCTAATATTATTGAGTGCGAGCGTGTGTAGGGCAGGATTTATGGTCAGCTGATGAGTCCTAACAAGAACGAAATAGACAGTTGTTCGCTTACTATTATACACTATTAATTATATTCGATGTTTTCCTGTTTTCATGAAAAGGATTCTATTGGATTGATCCCAATGGTGGCCGTATTGAGGATGTAGTCGAAGTATACTGCAGAATTCAATCGGGTCAGACATGCATTAAGCCAAAAGTATCAATCTTCGAACCATCTAACTATCCTGACAAGGACGGGGAACGCATATGGATGGCTGAAGATCGCGCACTTGATCAAGTAAAATATTATTTGTTCCTTTGGAGACTAGTTTATAAAAATAAAGCACAAACAATGAAATGCTTCATATAATATTGTAAATACAAATATCATTATAGTTTATTTTTTCAAATTCAGAATCATATTTTACCTCAACATGTGAATTATCATATAAAAAAGTTAACTTATTGGTGAAAATAAACGACAATTTGCGAAGTGTGAAAATATTAAATAATAATAGTGCTCAGTATAATATAGTTATAAGTATAGTAATACTAAATACAATAGGCCTGCCACTTGTATAGTCCGGCAGATATGTGAATGAATTGAGCTTTTTGGGGATACAAACAATTGGTTTGTTACAATGTAAAAGTACACCTTAAGGGAAATTTTTGGCTATATAGGGCACTCTAAAAAATTTCCTACGGCGCCAATGGCTGCCATTTTCAAAATGGACAACATTTTCATTATGATCCATAAGAAAGCCCGCAAATAAGCCCTGGTTACAATAACCATAAAACAATGAATGGCTGCGGCTATTTTCAAAATGGCCGCCATTGGCGCCCTAGGACAAATATGAGATGACCCTCTACCCAAAAATTGTCCTTAGGGTGTACTTTTACATTGTACCAAAACTCTTATTCGTATCATCAAAAGCATAATTCTTTTAGATATTTCAGAAATCTGCCGCCGGCCGTATTAAACGTTTTCGCTACAGTTATTAATTTGATATTGTGATAAAATGTTTAGCAATATTTAGAATACCAATATGGATGAAATTGTATACTAAGTAACAATGGAATAATATTTTGAATTAAAATCAATTACAAAATTATATCGAAGTGAGGGAATTCCAAATGGCCGGTTAATCATGGAAATATAAGTTCATATACAAGTTCATGTGTAAATATATTTATTTTTTAATTGAACAGAAAAGTAAATCTCCCTTAAAGCAATAAACAAATATTGTTGTGTGCACATTTTAGAAATTACAAAAGGTAACAAAAGTTTCACCAGCCTAAAATCGGTGAAATATATTTGTTTAGCATTTATTTATAACATATATATAAATGATCAAAATATGACATAACTAACTAAATTAAATTTCACACCATTAAAAAAATCAATTCTTAATATAAATGAAAAATGTAGAAATATACGAAATTAATTAAAATATAAATAATACAACTACGTAGCTTTATTAACCAATAATTAAATTTTTTTTTAAATAAGCAAAAAAGCGTTAAATAAGTTGTTTACATTATAATAGGATAGGGTTGTCATGGTTATACAAATATATAAAAGTTTAACAAATTTGATATGAAATGAGCGCTAAAAATCTGTTAACTAATTA
This sequence comes from Coelogynopora nodosa, assembly GCA_034780555.1. Lineage (NCBI taxonomy): Eukaryota > Metazoa > Platyhelminthes > Proseriata > Coelogynoporidae > Coelogynopora > Coelogynopora nodosa. The sequence goes on from JAUZND010004044.1 coordinate 4,961, forward strand.
AATTCAATAATGATCCCTATAAAACAGTGCTATGAGTTTACAGCCAGTACATAACATGTATTACCCGATTATACGCCCCACATTGAAGGCAATCACGATGTCCATTATAGACTATACGATAAATAGTATACAGCTTCATTCATGTACCACTTTAGTTGTCTATTTGTATATAATGTGTTCAATCTCCTTGTCCGCGCACTCCGCCTACAGTTCGACTATCAGATCCCAAATGCTCAACTGTTCTACCTACAATCGTTGAGCAGTAGAGGGCAGCAGCGCCTCAGTGTCAACTGCCAGCAGACCAGCGTGGTCTTCAGGGAAGGCGGCACGCAGTCGACCACCGACTCCATTGTCCTGTTTACGGACAACGCTCAGGAGCTGACACCGCACGACACCAAGTATCAATTCGAGGTGGTGCAGGATAATTGCAAGGTATAACTACATCAACACACACCCGGTGTACGTACATGCGTCATGCATAGATGTGTCAGTCATCAGTCTCCATGTATTTTTCACAATTAGCCAGTTTTGTCAGTAAGTTCAGCAGTCTTTCATATTAGTCTCATTGAAAAGTATCTATTTTAACTTTTCCGGAACATCGTATCGCATCACGTTCTAAAGTTTGTATTAATATGAAATTGATAGCATTAATTAATTGATATATCACCATGTTATCGAATAAACCCGTACTGGCACAACAAAGCTACTACACAAAACAGTCCACTAGTCTAAAGGGAAAGAAATAATGGAATCATTTCAGTCACATCAAATATGATGGACCACCTAAAGACGGATGCATAGGATATTCGTATAACATATGTACAGGCAAGAGGAAAAGACTTATTGGTATTGCTTAGTACGAAATATATTTATTTACCTTGACCATGATTCTGTTATATACAATATATTAAATAAATGAGCCATTAAAAATTTTTACTATTATAATTTTTTTAATAAATTTATCATTTTACATATTATTTCCAGAATTTTGAGTTTTCAGAACTTTCAGTTTTGGTCATCGTAAATATTTTTCTTAAGCTGATGAATATTCAAAATAAAAACATACTATAAATATTAAACAGTTAAAAAATAAAACATTATAAACTTAATATGTATTTCTGATCTTTTTACGAACAGCATATTTTTTATTATCTATGTATTTTACTATTTTTCTGTTTTCACCAATCCTCCCGAAAACCATCAGATAAATTAAACAATTTGAAACCATTTACTGTAATGTGCTTTACATCCTAGTATATACAGCACATTTCAGATCAAGATTAAAATTAAAATTTACTAAAATTGACTAAACTTTTGGCTGAACAAAACTCACAGAAATATGATTTATTAATAATTATAAACTAAAATGCTGTACTATATTATATTATATGCTTTAATATCCATATCCACATATTCTTTCTTTTGATATCAATAACGTTTTTAAACAGACCGCGTTTAATTTTTTTCCACTTATGCATCCCTCCCTCAGTATCGAAAGAACAGTCTCGCTGCCACGACACTGGAAGTGTCCAGCCACCCGCAGCGCATCCCCATTCGTGATGTCAACTTCGAGCCCCACACTCACACAGCTCAGTTAATTGGACTTGAAATTAAGGAAGCCTGTTTCTCTTAGTTAAATCTATATACCTTCAAGTTTTTAGATATATTTCATAAATTAAGTAATTACTATATCATGTTAATTCAAATTCATCACAGTTAATTCTGCTCTATACTATTTTAGTATATATATATATTTAATTATTTAAAAATCGATATTATGTAAAGTATATAATCTGTTTGTATGAGTTTTATGTGTGTTAGGATGAAGAAGATCGCAAAACAGTGTACATTTTTGCCAATAAGTATTGTATTGTTAAACATTATTCATGCTTTTCTCTGTGAAAATTGATATATTTATTACGACTTTGCTTAATATATACAAATAAATTTTATGTGAATAACAAAGTAGTTTATGTTTTTGTAAAATACGTGGTGTTAGCCAATTTGGTGAAAAGGATTTAAGTTAAACTTTATAGCCCTACGAGAAAATATTTTTGTAGACATATCCTGAGAAAAATCATTTTTAATTGAAACTTGGTGAATGGGTAAATCAATTCCAAAATGTTCTCTTGAAACAATAATTAGTGTGTCGAAATATATTTTATTTATATTATATTATTAATTTCATTATTTTTCTGATAAATTAAATGTCATTAAGTTAAAATTAGGTAAATAAATTAAGTTTATTCATTTACATTAATTTAGTAATATTTTTAATAAATTTATAGCCTAGTTCCTGCAAATTGTAATAAGTTTATTATATTTCTTTATAATTAAATGGTTTTATTAACTGGGAGTAATTTGTTTAAAAATTACGTTAACAATACTAGGGCTACCTCATTAATTTATTATTACTGTAGGAATAATAATATTACTAAATAATATTATATTACACTATTAAATACTTTAATTATTACAAAATATTTAAAATACTAAACGCAAACGTGTCTAACGTTTTAAAATGGAAATAATTAGTTGTTTCAAATGAAAGGAAATAGTTATGAAACGAGTAACAAAAAATAGTAATGTTATCAAAGTGTTGCCTACGTCTGCAATATTTAATCTATTCGGTATTTATTTTTTAATATTTTTGGTACACTTGAAACATATTTGTTCTAAAATTGTACAAAAAGATTAAAATTGGTATTAAGTGGAATTTTATTCAATTGAGTTAAATTTTCGCAGTTCGCCAAAACAATTAAAACACTTTTTTAATAATAATCAGTATTTGTGTAGATTTCGTTATAAAAGTAAATGTACAGGGTGTCTCGAAAGATACGTTTGGAGGTCGTGTTTTACTCAATTTGTCAGGTAATTTGGCTTATTTATAAGTAGATTTGTGTTGCGGAATGCACAGACTACAGAATTATTTCAACAAAATATATCTATATTTTAAATAGTATATTTTTTTACTAAGTATAATAATAGATATGAATAAGATCATTTTTAGAAAATACTACAGGATATACAATAGACAACAATGAATCATATATTTTATTTGTAATTAAAATAAAAATTATGGATTGGAGAAGTTATGATTATAATTGTTTTAAGAAATAAGTAGCGTAATGCTCATAATTATAATTTCGATGAAACATTTATGTTGTAATTATCCTACTATTTCAACTATTATCAAATATATATATATAACTACACATACGTACTACTGAAGGATCCAGTAAGATTGAAAGCGCTCTAATACTTGGATAAGTAAAATTGGCGATCATGGAGAATCTGGCCGTAAATTTAATATTTTTCTAAATTGCGTTAAACTTTCTAATAAACAAACATAACTTAAAAAATATATTTTTGTATGTTTTGTTGAATTTTCATAATATTTAAATAATATTTTGTATGTCCTAGTTTTAATATTATAATGCCATCAATTGTTTTACAACAAAACATATCTCGGCTACATTTATTTATTTGGTAAATCATTATTACTCCTTTTGAACAACATTACTAACACCCATTTACATTTAATTGACATATTTTCTGTACATATATTCCATACGACTAACTCTTAAAATATACTTTTTGGAATACGTTTTTGTTTTAATTTTTGTTTTTTAGTTACTTTTACACAATTTAGAAAATTATTTTATTTACAACCAACTTCTCCGGTCCATAATCAACGTCAAATTGTACATTACAAATATAATTTGTTTTAAATAAATTATCTATATTTAATTTTTAATTGAATGTATTTTAGTTAATTTAAATATTTTTGTTACACCTTTATTAAAGGAGGGAGCAAGGAGGATAGGGGGTCGGGTGTAGCGGGGAGGGGGGTCGGGGAGTCAAAGGTCATGTGGTGAGCCAGAATTGACTCTTCCTATACTATTGTATGGACTATTAAGAAAGGGGGTTTGAGTAGGACACGTTGCTTTATGGACATAGATGTTACTTAATTGTTGGAACACGCGTCACTGTTTACGGATACATTGTATCTGGTATAAATGGGTGGTGAGTGTAATTTAGGCTTCGGAGAGACTGCACGTCTCCGCATGTACAGATCGATGCAAACTTATCGTTGTGGAAGTAATTCAGCATTTTGCAAAATAATGGTTTTTGCAACTACAATTTTTTTTGTAATTTTTATGTGGAAAGATTACGCTCTGATTTTATTATGTAAAATTTAATATATCATAACAATTCAGACAATTTTTATGCGTTTTAAATATGTTTTGTACAAATGTTAATTTATTGAAAATAATAGAAAATTATGAAATAAAACATATTAAATTATTTGGAAGATACGTATATTTCAATAATTCTAAATATAGTTTTCGGAGTAATTGCAAGGACGTCATAAAATTGTAAGAGTTGAATTAAAATCGTTCTACATAAATATAACGGTTAATTTATTGATAATAAACGTGATGGATTTTGAAACTATCACAGAACTATTTAAAATCACAGAAATAATCAGAAGAACATTTTATATATTACATGATAATCAAAATTCGTATCATTTTTATCCCCAACCCCTAGTTCTAGTTATATATTATTTATAATTATTTTACATTAATTTTTTGATTATGCAAATTTAATATTCGTAAATGTTATACTAGTACATTAGGATATAGAAAACAATTATATTCAAATTTAAGCATATAAATTGAAATCTATTAAATATTTTGGAATATATATATATATATATTATTATATAATATAGATAAATATTACAAATATCTTTGGAATTTTTTAATATCTTTAGCACTTTTATATTATTTTGTAAATATACCAACAATTTAAAAACTAATAACAAAACTATTTCATCCACAACATGTAAAATGTGTACATAGTAATTCTGCAAAAACAGTCACATCACGTTATTGACTCTAATATATTGTAAGTCTCCATTACTTGTATTTATTGGTACAACTTTTAAGTGAAAGCAACCGTTTTCAAACAATTTCTGACTCCTGGTCGTTTTATTGGAATAGTAATTATTCGTGTATAACAGTATTAATTATTTCTATTAATTAGATCAATAGAAATTAGTACTAATAATCATTCACACTTCAATTCCATCGGCAACATTTCGTTCTTGTTAACTTTTCCAATTCACCTGTTTTATTAAAAGAGATATTTATGAAACAATCGTATATACTTCATCAACGTATAATTATATATATATATATATATATTTATACATATTATATTATATTATATTATACTGTACTTATATTACCATGCATTATCAATCAATAATAAGAAGAAACTAGATAAAATTATTATCTAATATCATTCATGATGTTCATAATAATATTTCGCCTTCACCAATCTTGATACATTATTATTACATATTATCATACTATTCTACTATATCATTAAGTACTCTTAAAAGAAAATAATGCTCACTGATAAACTGATAAACTGATACACTGATAAACTACAATGTATGAATACTACACTTATCAGGATTCTTCTTCATACTGATTATTCCAACAACATTCATGTTTCATTATTTATTTTTATAAATTCTTCTTTCTATTTTTCAGTAACTTTCGGAGACTTTTGTATAATAAGTTTACGTATTAATTATTTAATTATTTAAACTATAGTTTACGTATTGCTTAATTTTACATATCCCAAAAAAAAATCAATAAAATTAAAAATATATTCATTACATATTCAATTTGGTCATATGTTTAATATATTTACTTTTTTAAAATTATATTTTAAGTTCTAAACTTACAACTTATCTTCCCATAACTCATATTTTTATTCATTACTATTGAACGTATTTATGTATCCATATAAAAGCTATCTCTGACAGTATTCGCGAAATTAATTGTTATGCACTTTTGTTAATTTTGACATTAATGTGATTAAAATAGTATTGTACACAATCACGATAAAATATTTAAAAAATAATTATTCCTTTATGGAATAAATGTAGTATGCCAATATACAACTGATAAAAATATTAGTTTTTATTGGTTTAATTGTAGAATTTTTCAATTATTGTTCTGAATAAAATTGTGTAAAACTAATTCAGTATCGATACATTCCAAAATTTACATTACAAATAAATTTATCATCAGCCTTTTATAGACCTATTATATTGTGTTATTACTAAATAAGTTATAATTAGTTTATTAAACAGTTTCCTTTTATTTACTGATACAAGTAGTATATTACTTTGCTATATATAAATTTGCTTGGATTTAGAATAATGCTAGGTCGAATTTAAATCAAAATGATTGGTTATTTCTTTGTAAATATGTGGTGTCTACTATTTATATATTTAATAATATATATATATACGAGTATGATATTAATGTATTATTTACTGCGTTTTTGTTTAATACATTGTTAATAGTACATTCAAATGTTTGTAATAATTGAGAAACAGAATTTCGCGTAATATTTGATAATATTATGTTTTCTGTTAAATTGTAAAATTACTTATTTTTTAGATAAATTTGGTTCACGACACATTGGAATAAGTTCAACACTTTTATTTTATGACAATCAAACGGATCATCAGTTCTAAACTGGACCATTTATTACTGCGACCATACAGGAACATCTATCATTTTAACTTAAAGTTAATAATAAACTTAATATTATTTTTAACTTTAAGTATACAACAGTTCTGCCGTATATGGTGTTAAATTATATATTATTATTATTATTAAAAATTATTATTAAAATATTATATTATATAAAAGCAATTTTTAATCACAATTAGGAATCTTAAATACAGCTATACCTACCTACTTTTCTCTGTCAATATATATTTCATTATGTTACCAATGACTTTAAGATTTTAATTAAAAAACTTAATTTTTTCTGCAATAAGAATCCTTATCTAGTTGATAAATATAATTTTATAAGTGAGACTTTTATTAATGCCTGTATTAACTATGATGTTGATAGTTACCAT